>JANAVB010009399.1:10154908-10217657 GCA_029216955.1 Iris pallida
ATACCTTGCCGACTTTGTACAGTTTACTTACATGCATGTTCTTATTATTCTTTTTTGTTCATGTTTTATTATCTATTTTATGTTTGCAGTCTTGCCATAATTTATTTCTATGTTTTTCTATCTTAAGGGTTGTGTACGACCCTTGCTAAGCTTGTATTCTAGATTCAGATATTTTTAGTTAATTGGCACAGTTTCTTATTGGATTAGTAGAGTATAATTTTTATCATTCACCTTAGGATTTGATGACAAATATATGAATTCTTGATTGTGAAGACCTATTGTGTGTGGATGCAATTGTAGTGAAAGGATATTCTTCCAAACACAAACTTGAGGGCAAATAAATAGTGGCATCATGTAATTTTTACTGATGGCCAGTCTGGAAAGGAGAAATGAGGTATAAGGAGAAAGAAATGAAATACATTAGAGCAAGAAAGAACGGTTACAAACAAAATACTGAAAATACAAATACTATATAGCCTAACCATATTGTTGAGCATGGATTCTTAGAATATGCCTTTGTTTTGCATCTTGCCTAAGTGGGGATATAGTTCTCTTTCTACAAGATTGTTCCTTTCTACATTCATTCTCTAGGCAAATTTCCATGACGCCCAATAGATAAAGTAACTACATGATTTTATAGATAAATATAACATGATGGATCCTACTCTCACGTCCATGATGCCCAATATAACAAGCTCCTAAAATTGATATTAGGATATTGACATATAACAGAAGAAACATTTTTGCCTCTTGAAGATTCAAGCAAGCAGCTAAAAGCTTAAATACCTTCAACATATATATAACTCACATAAGTTTTAATAACAAAACCTTTCTCCAACACACACTTCTTTCACTAATACTAGAAAAATTAGTATGCTAGCACTCAGGCACAGACTGCTGGTACTTGGTACTTGTTTTTGTTTCCAGATTTGCAAATTGCCGGTACAATTTAGATGCAGCCAACTGCTGCAGGAATTCCACACATAATATATTTCTGTTTAGCCTATGACGAGTATTGTTTCCAGAAATTTTTGTATCTTGCTTTTAAATCTTATGTTCAGCTTTGAGCATTGATTGTTTCCTCCCTACTACTATGAATATTTTTAGTTTAAAGTTATTTGTTGCTCTTAATGTGTTGACTTGTAGACCTTGTGGTCATTTCTTTTTCTTCTCAGTTGTTATCAGTTTATACAAACGTGTACACATAGATGATTAAATATATTTTTTATTTTTTCAGGAACTACATGGAAATAAAGGTGCTGTGAATATGGGAGGGATTGCTCCAGGTTCACTACATATTCTAGTTTTACTTATATAAATATAGGTTTTTGATGTTTAAGATGTATGAAAAATACATATTTTAGTTGGATATGTTTGTGGTTGGACGTGTGTTTGATGTTTGGAGTTGGATGTATTGAAAGTTTATGGTGTATAAATAATACAGTTTGTTAATATAAAAATTGGATATTACATTTATTTGATGTGTGTATATCTTCTGGATTATTGATATTATATGTGTGTTCGATTCATTATATATAATTATAAATAAAATTTTGGCTACACAAAATTTAGCTTCTCTTGACGGTTATAAAACATCAACAATTAACTCAATAATGCTACAAGAGGGCTTTTCTTGACGGCTAATAGCCGTCATCTAGGCCGGAGTCAAGAAAAGTTTTCACCTACATTGACGGTTTCAAAAAACTGCTATCTTGACAGCTAAAAATAGTCAAGAAAACTACTTAATATGTCGGCCAAAAACCGTCAAGAAAAGTCCTGCCAGCGACCGTCAAGAAAAGGGGGGTCTTTTCTTGACTCCGGCCTAGTTGACGGATCCGCAACCGTCAAGATACCCATTTCTTGACGGGAAAAACCCGTTAAGAAAAACCTTTATTCTTGTAGTGGTTGTGTTGGACTTGTGGATCCAAACAACATTTATCTCAAAATTGCCCGAAGAGAAACGCGAGCGCCCTATCACTACCAACCGCACAAGGAGGGCAAGCTTTTGCCATGATCACGGAGGATGTGGCAATACCACAAGGAGCAAATGGCAAAAATTTTCATTAGATTATAGTAGTGGCATTGTTAATAGGTACTATATTCAATTTGACTTGCGAGTATTCGCAATGATTTTATAGCAAATGTTAGACTACTCTTTCTAATAGATCATGACTTTATTTGAATTTCGAGGACGAAATTATTTTAAGGTGGGTAGGATGTAAACTCCCGTTCTGAATTATGAGAGCAATTTTTTTTACTAAATACCTGACCCACGATAGTGAGTTTTATTTCAAATAAATTCTAGGGTTTTATTTTGGGAAATTGCTCATCCTAGTTAACAAAGGAATAATTGGGCCATATACGAATAACTGAATTCTCAAGGGCTTAAATGAAAACTTAGCTCTTTTCAAAATAACAGCTTTGGCCGTTTAAAGACCCATGTGTTTGAATTTCACACTGCATCCAATTTTGGTTATCCCAAATCTTTTGGTAAAATCATATAGGAATTTAAATCCATTCTTCCCCTTATCATCTACTATATATATAAGAGCAGTCGTTCCCTATTTTGATCGGATTAGAAAAAAAACCTAATCTTCCCTCTGCTGCCCCAGTGTTCCTTCAAGTCGGGATCAACTTCGAGCATTAGCGGACTAGGAGCTTTCGAACCTCCTTGAACAGGTTTTTCCTATCTCTGTTAATTAGATCATCCGAGTCACTAATGTAATCAAATAATTTCTGTAGCACAAGTGGTCGTATTAATGGCTAGGAGCAATAGATGAAACTGTGATTGAATGATAATGAGTGTTGAAAATAGCAGGTTATAATCCGTAGGTATCTCAAGCCAATGGCAACCGAGAAATCCAATATAAGACCAGAGCCATGTACCTTGTATCGGTATATATCCGTTGTAGTGGATCATACCGCTGTATCTGTGGAACCAATGAGCATCATATACCACATCAAAACTGATATAGACGAGTGCCTATGGTAGGAGTAGATCAGTGACAACAGGTAGCATATGACTCTGTTCTAAGAGTATACCCATGTGTGTCCTTGTGTATTAGTGTTCCTATATGCATATACATGTGCAGGGGGTATATAGATGTGGAGTATACCATCTGTGTTCATAAGTCTTTGTGTCTAAGAGTCAGTTAGTATACCAGAGTATCAGAGTCAATACCGTTGTACCAGGGTATCAGTTGAGAGGGGAATAGAGGCTCAAGTTAGCCCCAATATAATGTTCAGTCTTAGGATATGCCATACCAAGTATCAATCACCATTTGAATTAGTTTCAGTCTATAGACTGAACTTGCATCAGTCATTAGGTTGATGTTTATATCAGTCCTATTTGCTATAAGAAATCAGTTAACCCACCATGGCTATTGATTCCTTATAACCTAGTTAACTCAATCATGTTTGAATAGGAATATGGCGTATATAGGCAGACACGGATACCAAGTATCAGAGGGTCAAGTTGTGTCCTAGCATCACTCATGCCATATGTCTGAGATTGCAGCAGGAAACAGTGCAAATAATGTCCTTGGTATCAGGGGCATAATATTTCAGTCTAACATGAGGAGTTGAGAAACAAGTTTGAGGCACCTATCTCAAAGTTGTAGAGAGCTATATTGCGATACGCCATAATGACCCATATAACTGAAGCTATACTCCAGACAGTGGGCCTTTTTCTCATGTCCTAGGTATCATTCAGCATTTTCCTCAAGATATTTGATTATCCTTAGAGTTAGCTCCGTATCCTTGGTGTTGCCATCATACCAAAGATCATTTACAAGAAAATTTCTCAGTAAATCAATATATATTCTGGTTGTAAGGTTTAAATATTTTGTTTCATGAGTTGGGTATCAGTATCAGAGGTTGTGCTTAAGGAGGAAACTATAGGTACGAACATAAGGTTTTGGATAGGTAAGTATCAGAAGTACAATGAGACTTGAACTCTGTTGGTCTAGGTGGTTACCAAGTGAATAGCAGATACATGGGAATGGATGTGCTGCTATCAGTAGTAACATAGATTTAGGGGTCATGGGTTCGAGTGTCCAGTTTTGGGGGAAACGGGAAGAACAATAGTTGGTTATCCCTACTTTCACCTACTGCAGCAGGGATGAATGAGAATTGACAGCCGTACCACAGGGTATCAACCCATATGCATAGGAGCAAGGCCTATAGAAAACGTATGCCTATGACATTTGATGCCATACTTGGTAGGTACCACTATATTTCCTAAGTACATCCTAGGACTTTGAGTATCTATAGTATCCGGAAACAGGGTTGACAACTGTGATGGAAATAAAAGAAAGTTAATTATTCTGGATCTGGTTTCATGTTTGTAATTTTGCACATTTGGTTTAAGATATATTATAGTCTTATTTGAGCTTGTGTTGACATTAAAGGACTTAATGTGATGAGTGCCCGTACTCTATTCTCCATATCAAAGGGAATGCTAGGAGTGTTCAGTGGTGTCCAGGGTGTGTGTGAGTACTATTTACTCTGTAGATGCCCTACCAACAATAGGATCAACTCATATGCATCCCTGAGCCAGGTGCAAAACCTGTGATTGGCAACGTTTGGGATTAAGTGTCCGAGTACACCTTGGTCATGGTGGCAGCAACCTGCAAACTTGTTATATGCCCACTGCAGGACAGATGCAGAGGGATGTAAGGGCAGCAGTAGCAGTTGCTGCTCATTACAACAAGAGTGTTTAAGCAATGGGGATACCTAGGTATATGAAACAGTAGTACTACAACCCCTAGGCGAAAACCCAGTGTGATAGGTCCAGTTGGGGTGTCCAGGATATGTAAGTAAGGGTATGTGCAACAAATATAGTGTTTTGCCCTGTGACAGGTGACTTTATTATCCAGTGTATATTTAATCCATTAGTATACTAACTAGGCAATACAAGTAGGGGTGCAGTAGGATGATAGGACAATAGGTAGAAACTGGTACAAGTGTAATGTTGGCTTGTGTGGGCTATATAGACTAAGGAAGGCAGCAAATGTGGGTTATTAGTCAATATGGCTTAGGTAAGCTGTAATTGATAGGGGAATAATGTGAATGATAGGCCTATTGATATAAAGCAAGATAGTAAATGACTTAGAAAGTAGTAGATAGGATTATTTTACTTTGATTCGCTTATTGACATGGTAAATGTATAAATAGGTTATTTGGACTTTGACTCAATACTTGACCTGTACCAGCAGCTCAGGACCACAGGCAAGTATACCTTGCCTTTTTTTTACAGCTTTATTTACATGCACTGTCTTTTTATTATCAAGTTTCTCTATCATTGTTGACATATGATTTTCATGTCATGCTAGTATTTTATTTCATTGATACATAGCTCTTCTTCACAGTTAGTCTTGTATTTTATTGAGCGTGTTCACACTTGTGTCTTGATTGAGTCGTATCATGGGTCGAGAAGTCATAAACTGAGCTGCTATACCTTCTTGTCTTGAAATCTTGAAGCTAACCTGCGAGTCCATATTAGGGGCGAGGGTTAGTATACCATTATGTCACGCCCCGATTCCGTCGAATCGATAGTCGTCCCCCGGGCGTGATGCCGTGTGAACCTAATTTGCGATCGCACAAGGCCTAGTCATAAGGTAATTCGAGACACGAGATCTAAGAGAGTACGCAGACAAATTGATACACACAATAATTAAAGGAAACTTGATCTTTATTGATAATGAACATCTTTTTACAGACTCCGATACAAGACTCTTTGCCGCGCGGCTACAATATGACTCGATTACAAAAGAGTGCCGATGAGATAGCCGTTCCATAAATTGCACACATCCCTCAATATTCACAAGTACTCCATTGACCTGGATGGGAGGGACGCTGAGTCATTTTTCTTGGACTGTCGAGAGCCTTCAAAAGTAGAGTCGCTGAAAGAGAGTCTTCGACGCACGGCCGAAGCTTCAAAAGTCACGAACGTTGCCGAGCTAGTTGGCACGTCCTTCCTGGTTCGCGGGACCTGCAAAGAGCGAGGATCAGCACGATACACATGTACTGGCGAATGGCTAATTAAATCCAAGCTGTACATTTGATTCAAGAAATTTGTAAACATGTTAGCTAGCTAGTTCAATGATCTTTCTAACCATCCTGTTCGGTTTGCATGTTAACATGTTTTGAGGCAAGCATATGAAATTGTATAACATTGAGCAACTATCAACATCATCCCGTGCCATGTGCGTTTGTTAAGCAGTGTGAAGGGTGTGAAGGCCACTGGCAATTTCAAGCCATCGCGGACATATAGCTGAGTTAGACGGCGACCCTTTCGCGTCGGGTAGCGAGCCCTGTGCGAAAGTTCCCGCATAACTCGCGCCGATGAAGGGCTGGCGCTTACTATACACTCGTTCCTCCCGGGCCGAATCGGTCCCTTGGCCTAGGTAACTGTTCGAGGAAACTACACCTTGTCGACAAGTTGTCTAATGACCGTTTTCCTTTGAACTTAGTTGATTTGGTCATTTAGCCGTATCGTTGCGATAAACATTAATTGATTCATTCATTGGTTTGCATAGACCAAGTATAATTGCATAGGGAAGCATGTTTTCCATTTCCAAAACCGGCAGTTCGTTAACAAGTATTTCATGAAGTATCGTGGCACGATTTTATTGATTCTACATTATTATGACAAGCATTTATTTTACTTCACATATTGAGTTTTGAAGTAGAGGGACGGGGCGAAGGAGGTCAGCCACTCGCCTTAGGCTTGCTTCAAGCGAGCGACCGGTTGGCTGTGTTGTCGTCGCCTACGCGATCACCTGCAATCGCATAAGCAACTGATTAGAACACTGTGTATTTCAAGGAATTTGATATGAATGCGAGCTCGAAAATGCGTCACGAAAACCCATCGAAAGCATTCACGAAAACGAAAGCCAAAGCCAATTCAAGTGCGGCATGAAAACCAGAGCAACGGGAGGTCTCTCCCGACTCAGCCGCAGAGCCAATCCTCGAGGCGCAACCCGCTGAATATGGGACTTGGTTTCGAAGAAGCCATTCCATAACGTGGAATGGATCTTAATTCAACCGTTCCCGTTCGATTGACTCGGCCGATTCCGACCTATCGGTCCCGACCGAATCGATAGCGACAATGTTCCTTTCTCGCGCACCCTGTGGACGGAGACGGGGCACGATGTAGGGACGGGGCACTACACCATAACCAACTAATAAAAAGTTTCGTCCTCGAAACTTAAAGATGGAACTTACCTCTACGAGAACAATGAAGGGAATTTATCCTTCATCTCCGATTCAACCTCCCACGTCGACTCTTCGACCGAGTGGTTCTTCCAGAGGACGCGGACGAGAGGGATCGCTCGATTTCGCAGCAACTTATCCTTGCGTTCTAAAATTTGAACTGGCTCTTCAACGTAGGATAAGTCTGACTTTAGCTCCAGCTGGCCAAAATCTACCACGTGGCTAGTGTCGTGCACGTACTTCCGCAACTGAGAGACGTGGAAGACGTTGTGTACACCATCAAGCGCCGGCGGGTAGGGCGATTTTGTAGGCCACTGGCGCGACCCGTTCAAGTATTTCAAACGGCCCGACGAATCTCGGACTCAACTTTCCTTTCGCGCCGAACCGACTAACTCCCTGCATGGGCGACACTTTGAGAAATACGTGATTGCCTACTTGAAACTCGATGTGGTCGACGATGAATGTCCGCATAGCTTTTCTGACGACTCTGTGCGGTCTTTAATCTTTCCCGGATGAGCTTGACCTTTTCCACAGTCTGTTCCACCAGCTCCGGGCCGAGTATCTGCCGTTCCCCGACTTCATCCCAGCAAATGGGCGATCTGCACTTCTGGCCGTACAAAGCTTCATACGGCGCCATTTGGATGCTGGATTGGTAGCTATTATTGTATGCAAATTCTGCCAGCGGTAGGTGGACGTCCCAACTTGATTTGAAGTCAATTGCGCAGAGCCGTAGCATGTCTTCGAGAATCTGGTTGACGCGCTCCGTTTGACCGTCGGTCTGAGGATGGTAAGCTGAGCTGAACTGCAACTTGGTACCCAGCGTCGACTGAAGGCTACTACAGAATTGCGACATGAATCGTGAATCCCGATCAGAGACGATGGATACTGGAACTCCGTGCAGCCGAACTATCTCGTCAAGATAAATCTGCGCCAGGCGATCAACGCTCCAAGTAACTTTGATGGCGATAAAGTACGCTGACTTGGTTAATCGATCGACGATGACCCAGATGGCATCGTTCCCCCGTGGTGTCTTCGGCAGGCCAACAATAAAATCCATAGTGACATGATCCCATTTCCACTCGGGAATAGCGAGGTTCTGCATCTCCCCGCCCGGTCTCTGATGCTCAGCTTTCACCTGCTGACAGGCCATGTATTGCGACACGAAGAGCGCCACATCTCTCTTCATCTAGTCAGTTCACTGGTTCGTGTACCTTTATTTTATTTGTTCTATTTTATTTCTGGATTTTCTCCATGCATGATAAACTGTTAGAAAGGCTCGTTTTTATGTATCTTGCTAGTCCTCTGAGGACCTGATGATCTTTTTAGGTTTAGCCGAGTTTGAGCCAGGAGCAGACGAACAGTTGTGAGCCAGCAGCAGACCGCGGTGCCTTTGCAGTTGAGGTCATTATTTGGTATGCAGTTTAGACTCAGTCAGTTATTTCTTGTATTGTTTATTCCATCTATTGGTAGTGGATTTGTGTCCATCGGACGTGACCTGGATTCTTGGAAATATTCAGTTTATATTCTTCAGTTTTATGGATATTCATTGTTCTTGATTATGTCTTGATTATTCTGTGGGTGAGATATAGATTTCTATGTGGTACTAGATTTAGTGACTTGTGAGTTATAGACTGCGTTCTACCGCCGATACTGTAGCGTAGGCTGGGCTTGGACACGCCTCGTATCCGAAAAGCGGGTGCGGATCGTGACACCCACCGATCCATATTCCTCTTCGCCTAGCCCGGGTGCTACCTCGACCTCAACTCCTCTCATCGACGTTGCGTTCCTTTGATGACGCCTACCACAACGGGCCACCGCGGCCTCCAAAGCAGCACGCCTCACCCGCCATACTCGGCAGCCCCCGCATCGGAGCCCTTAGGTAAGCGAGCACCTCTCCAGTTCTCTTGTTTGGTCCCTCCCTCCTTCCTCTCTCTATGTTCCCTATTATTCCCCTCTCTTCGCCACTTCTACACCCTTCTCCCCTTTCCTTTTCGTTTTCCTTTAAACAGATTTTTTTTAGTGTTCTGGATTTGGTCTGTTGTCTCTCTCTCTCTCTCGGGAGAGAAGATAACATATGTACTCCCTTCTTTTTAATTTTTAATTATTTTATTTTATTTTTACCACTATCAGTACATATTTTATTATTAATTGTATTTTATTTTAATTTTTTTATGGTAACCTAATTAGTATTACCAATTATTGTAATGTTATTTTTGGGAGATTTATAAAACACAAATATTAACATATTTGTGAAAAATATGTTATTAGATTATTTTATGGTACTTATATATTTTTGACCTACAAACTATATTTTGACAGAAGTTTACTTTTAATCTTAATTCACTTTTCAATATTTTATATCTTCTAAAAATATTTTAACTAATAAAAATTTAGTTTCAAGAATTATAATTATTTTTCTAAATTAGTATATGCACTATTTTCGCAAATTACTCAGTTACTGATCTTGTCCGTGACTGACCCTATTATTCTTATTCCCTTTATCTATACTGGACTACCTTTCGACCCTAACTAATATGACTGTTTTGGACCCGATAGAACGGTCTGTGCCATTATTAGAGGCCGTCTTGCGTAGTTGTAACACTGAAGTCATATTATGTGCCACATTGATCATCGTACTACACCAAGCATCACACCAGGCAAGATACTTTGCCATTTACTGTCTATTTACTTTAGATCACATATTGCATGCATTTACTCATTATTTATATTTTTTGCAAGATAAAACTTTTTTAAAAATCATGTTTAGTTGTAATTATTGTTTGATTATGTTTTTATTACTTCTTTATTTATTTTATGTATATTTGACCTAGATTTAAGAGACCACCCTCGTTTGTGTTGCAATCATAGGCCTTGACACATTTGTGCCACAAAGTCGTAAGTCACATATAGAATTCGAACATGCGTAGCTGGCTGGCCACCGGTACGTATATTAGTTTGACTTAGCCGTTAATAGAGGTTATATGTTGTGAATACAACATATAGGCATGAGGTGGGGAGGATATATCCTTAGTGTATGGGCTACCATACACATTACCTTTGTGAACATATCTTTGCCAAAAATGCGAGTTGTGACCCTTTATTTTATTGCTGGACATTGACGTTCAAGGAACGGTTATGCTTTGAAGTCCCTAGTGCCCAAGTAGGGACTATGCTGATCCCATTTTTAGCCAGAGAGCCCATGCATTGGAGGTTTGTTCTTAAATTGCATTCACATAGAATGGTTAGGCTACCTTATCCGTTAGGTATAGGTACTTTTGGTTTGTGTACTTATACTTGATCACGGCTTGGAACAGTAACTTGTCGCGGACTAGTTTGCCACACCTTGTCATTGTTTGATTGTAGGTGTGTTTCACTGCTTCGATGAGAAGGTACTGAACCTTGTTGTGGTCTGGATACTATATTGGATTCATGGCATGGGAAGATACTTCATCATGGATTAGAGTGTCATCTCCTGTCCTTGTTTGGTTGGAGGGATAGTACGCTAATTCAAGGGTGGAGTATTGGACCATGTTATGATCCTATTTGACTTATTATTGAGCAATTTATATTCAATTTTATGGCATATTTATATGTATCTTTTTACGTTCCCGTAAGGACCTGGTGATTTCTTCTGGTGTATGTTTCTTGACCTTTTGCAGGAATTCTAGTCCAGGTCGTGATCTTCTCTACTCCTTCGAAGATGACATGCTCTTGGATCATCCTTTGCTACTTTTGATAAATCCTTTCATTTGCTATGTATTACCTCTCTTTTAAAATAGTTCGTAGTGGATTTGTCTCCGCCCAACAAACTTGTAAAATGATAATTCATATTGATTGTAATATCTTGTATTCTTTTATTTGTGGATGAGATTTAGTGAGCCATGGTTATACTATATTTATAGCTTACGTATTTTTATTATACGACTGGCATGTCTACGTACCTAGTCCTACATATTTGTGACTAGGCGTGACACCACTAGTGGCTTAAGGAGGAGAAAAGACTTGCGCAGATAATGTCACTTGAGAGGAGTTCTCTAAACTTTGCCAAGAGATGTATATCCCAGACACTTTCATAGCGGAGCTGCGAGACAATTTTTTTACCTTACCTAAGGCAGCGTGACGGTGGAAGAGTACAATGTCGAGTTTCTGCGACTAAGCTACTTCGCACCTACATTGATCCAAATTGACGAAGAGAAGGGCGAGAAGTTCTACGACGGGTTGATTATCGATTACAGGAGCTTATCGGAGCCGCTGCACCTACCACCTATTCGACATTTCTTACAACAGCACGACACATAGAGCGAGTCCACTGAAAGGAGGCCAGCCAGAAATGATCGAAACCAGCGACACCATCAGCAAAATCATCGACAGGAGGACCTGAAAGATGCATCGATGTACACCAATAACTAAGAGTCGCTCTATATCCGAATCGAGAGCTTCCAATCTGCTATTATTGTCAAAAGAGAGGACACGTCCAAAAGGATTATCGTCGGAGATTAGGGCATTGTCTATGTTGTGTCTCTGATCAGCACCATTGTCACCACCACATTATAGAACAAGGGTATTTTGGTAATTGGTAATTTTTTGATTATTTTTATATATTTTAATTAATGATTTGTGTTAGTGTCATTAATTGGTAAAACCTTAGAACTACATTGGTTAGATGAGCCATGACCATAGAAACTTGGTTAGAGAGATTAGATAACTTAAGTTAGACTCTAATCTAGCTAGAGTGACATTAGAATCTATTAATTGATTTAGACAAGAAGCTACAATGGGCCTTTTCTTAAAGGGACTTTACATGACATGTTGGAAAGGGCTTTTAGGCATTTTCACCTAAACCTAGCCCTAGCCAACCTCATGGCCGGCCACAAGGAGCCTTCCTCTTGCCTATTTAATTAAACATTGCCTCCTTCTTCCCCCCTTTCATTACAAATCCTAACCCTAATTTGTGTTCTTCCCCAAATTGCCTCCAACATCCAAATTGAGTCCAAATTCCCTCAAACGAATTATAATCTCTTCCTCTTGGAGAGAGGAAGCCTCTATTGCCTAGCTTGGGAGCATTTGGGCCAATTTGACCATTAGAGCTTGGTGGAGATCTAGATCTAGAAGCTTTTCATTGAGAATCCATCTCTCAATTGGTAAGAGCCCTCTAAACCCTCTAATTTACAATTTCTTGTTGTAGATGCATTCATTTAGGGTCGCCCTTGAATTAGGAAGGATTTAGGTCAAGTTTGGATTCATTTGATGTGCGTATCACGAGAGTATCGGATACGCACACCAATGTTCGATGAAATGACTCTTAGAAATTTTAATGTTTAAATTTTAGTTTTATGTATTGTTATGGGTTTGTTTTTCCATGTTATATGTATACTATGGTTATCTAGTGAAATATGAAGGATTTGATAGGTTAATATGGCTGTGGGGGCTTGGGTTCATGGTGATTGTCCACTATCATGTTCATTTTTTAATGTTCTGCATGTTCAGTCATGCAAACACCATGTCTGTCCTTTGGGATCAGTCCCCTATACTATAAGGTCAACCTCCCAATTGCTAATTCACTCCATTTGTTGTGACCCCTGCCAAACCATTTAATATAATATCCAAACATTCAAACTGTGGACTATTGCATTCTTAATCAAACCCCTTAGTTAGGAGCTGTCCTAATAACCACCTGTGATCAGTCCTTGGCTGTTAGTCCTGGTCCAAACATTTCCTGGATCATTCGACAGATACTCCATGTATTAGTCCTACTTCCTTCATGCATATTATCCCTTTGAGTAGTCCCAATTGGTCAGTCCTTACCTTGTATCCGATATGTTCAGCCCTCCATTCATGGTAAACCTATTTGTATGTTTAGTCGATGATGAAAGGAATTTGAGTGTGTGTGTGTGAATGTATCAACCTCCACATTCCTTGGTAATGCTCAGGTCTTGAACTTGGTTCAGTCGAGACCCTTTGGTGCAAGACTTCCTATGATGTCCTGCATATAGGCAGGTGTGTGGCACTACCTGCAAATGCATATGTGTGCCCTGCATTTTGTCATTCTGAGATGACCAAGTTCATCTGTCTCAACCTCTCTAGATATGTTCATGACCTGCATATAGGATTAGTGGTATCAGATATTATAATTTGTTCAGTTTCTCGTTCACTTAGTACATTTTCCTGCATACCTATTGTTCAGACTTTGAGTATCAGACCACTGATACCATGAGTTAGTCCATATTATCCTATGGTTTAGTATAAGTCCCCTGCAATTGCTAAATTCAGACCTTGCCTTGTTGTTTTAGCATTAGTAGGTGTTTAACCCATCATTGGTTATGTATAGTCCTATGATACATATAGTATCAATTAGATGAGGTGTTGGTCAATTAGTAAGTTGAGAGAGAAGGAAAACATGAAATATGTTCATGTGTCCTAGGTGAGAGTCATGACTCATATGATTGTATGCATATAAGGCGTGTGTATCTAAGGGATATGAGGGAGGGGCTATATTGCTATTAACTAACTGTAGTAGAGGGGAGACTGGATGAGTAGTAGGATGAGGGGACTAATGTGTAGCTGTTTCGAATGATAGGCTCTATTATGATACTGCATTGTGATGTTCATTCCATTTTTAACTTCTCTTTTACTGTGAGTATACTTCAAACCCTACACTTCATGTTGTCTAGTCTCTAATAACCTCACCTTAATTAACTCCATGTTGCGGGTTCAGACCCTATGAGTCTCTAATTGTTC
The DNA here is from genome assembly GCA_029216955.1 of Iris pallida. Classification (NCBI taxonomy): domain Eukaryota; kingdom Viridiplantae; phylum Streptophyta; class Magnoliopsida; order Asparagales; family Iridaceae; genus Iris; species Iris pallida. The sequence continues at coordinate 10,168,862 of JANAVB010009399.1, forward strand.
AGATTCCAGATGATGGGTATCTGTTCTGCCCCCTTACACTTGAGGGCAGACCAATATTACATTGTCCTGCCTTGGGTTAAGTTCTTAGGCTTGGTTCAGACCCCTTTTACAATAGTTATATATAGAGTATATATAATTGTTATATATATAAGGATATGCAAGGGTTGGTTGCATTAGTTAGAGTGAATACATATAGGCTTTGGTGAGGGTGTCCATATATATGTGATGTGTGTCCCTTTAGAAGAGTTCAGGAGAGGGGGATCAGATATATAGGATTAAGTCCTATTTGTTCATATGGTTGTTTCAGAAAAACTTAGTATCAGAGGTTTAATACTAGGTCGAAGTATAGGTTGTATGTGTGTGAGTATAGAGGGTTTGTGAAATCTGTACAGTAGTGAGGAGTTCAGTATCAAGTATAGCAGCAGAAAATAGGGGTATCAGTCTTGTATGCGTCAGTTGAATGAATACCATGTGATGTATCAGTTAAAGGGCTTGGGGTGGATTTCAGATTTGAGTATCAATTATCTATACACTAGGTACAACCAATTCATTATTATTTCTGTCCATGTGAGCCCAGATCAAATTAGTGTTGTTCAGTCCTCACTCGTGATACAGAAAATATATTGTATTAATTATACATATAAGTTACTTTGTACCAATTGTATAGAGGAAGGGGTTAGAGTAGTTATCAATATATATAGAGAGGGATATTAGCTCCCTGTTCAAGCCATAGCAGGGCAGAAACCAATAGCCTAGGCCAGTATCAGTAAGTTTGGTCTTAACTTGTGTGAGAGATGAACATGTCTCAGTTATTGAAGTCTGTGCAGTCCCTTTCTTCTTGATTAAATTACATTTCAAGATATTCAGTCATTTTAGGCTTAACTTGATGTTAGCCTCATATTCCAGAGCTCTTTGTGTTCATTCATGATTGTAGGTATTAGTTAAACTTATGGATGCTACCTTGTACTAGTTGATGACCTATATAAAAAAATATATATACCAGTAGTAGTGGATAAAGGTTTAGCCCATAAACCTTCAATTAACTTGAGATGAGTATTGTGGTATGTCATTAGTGAGTATAAGGACAATACATAGATATGCATGATAGTGGGTATTAGTATAGGTGAATATATGTGGTATGAAGGATTGACTTGGCATATGGTATTTGGTAACCAAGGGCTTGGGGTACATTGATGCATGATTAGGGCTGCAAATGAGCCAAGCCGTTCGCGAGCTGCTCGAAGCTCGGCTCGATAAAAACTCGTTTGAGCTCGGTTCATCTAGTAAACAAGCCGAGCTCAAGCTTTATTTTTGAGCTCATTTAAAAACGAGCCAAGCTCAAGCTTAGAAGTACTCAGCTCGATTGGGCTCACGAGCTAGCTCGTTTATGAGCTTGTGAGCTGGCTCGTTTAGAATCTCATTGTTCTTTGTTGAATTATATATATATATATATATATATATATATATATATATATATATACACACACAAGAATATATATATATATACACACACACACACAAGAATATGGTTGTGTGTATTATATATTTATGTCCTTAATAAGTGATATTAAGGAACTTTTTTTAATTAACTTTCTATAAGCAAATTGTTAATATTTCAGATACTTGAATTCAAACCTATCTAGCTTGAAGTCAAGCTCGTTAAGCTTGAAATCAAGTTTAATGAGCTTGAAATAAAGTTGAGCGACAAGCTTAATTTCAAGCTTATCGAGCTTGTTTATTTAGCTTGAATCAAGCTTCCTTATCAAGCCAAGCTCGAGCTTAAACCAAGCCAAGCTCAAGCTTAATATAAACAAGCTCGAGCCAATCTCAAGCTTCAAAATAAAAACTTATCAAGCTCAAGCTCGAGCTCGAGCTCAAGCTCGAGCTTGAATAATTCTAGTCAAGCCAAGCTCAAGCTTACAAAAGCTTGGCTCGGCTCGGCTCGTTTGCAACCCTATGCATGATTAGATACAGGTAGCTATTTAGAGTATCGACCTAAATTGACTTCCTTGACCTAGAATTGACCATTTTGACTTAGTTTGACCAAGTTTGACTTTTGACCCAGAAAAGGCATAGAAGCATGTAGTTAGCTCATTTAAATACACTGTTACTCTAGAACAATAAATAACCATGTACACCTCATATATAGGTTTGTGTGACACCACCACCTTGGGCATCGATCCTCATTCATTGCTCTGGACGACAAGCGAGTACATTCTCTAATAGTTTTTATTTACTTGATGATTATTATGATTCAGCATCTAGTATAGTTCTATTTTGATTCTCTGACACAATACGGATTGGTATTCTGGATTCATTCATTTGCGACACATGTATTTAACTCATCTAGCCCCTACTATCAGAACCACTTATTGGAACCACCTACTCGAAACACCTATAAGCACCATTTATTTCTGGCTAGACTCGTACTCTATTTATGTGTCAGAAAATACTCGAATAAACATGTAAACATTCTCAATCAACAAGAACCACAAAAAAGATAGCCGTTATCGCTAGGCCAAGCGTGTGACGTGCCATATTCAACAAGAACCACAAGAAAGATAGTCGTCGCCGCTAGGCCAAGCATGCAACGTACCGTATTCAACGAAAACCACAAGAAAGATAGCTGTCGCCGCTTGGCCAAGCGTGCGACGTACCGTATTCAATAAGAACCACAAGAAAGATAGTCGTCGCCGCTAGGCCAAGCGTACGATGTGCCATATTTAACAAGAACCACAAGAAGATAGTTGTTTCCGCTAGGCCAAGCGTACGATATGTCGTATTCAACAAGAACCACAAGAAAGATAGCCGTCGTCGCTAGAAGAACCACAAGAAAGATAGTCGTCGTCGCTAGGCCAAGCGTGCGATGTGCCGTATTCAACAACCCCTACAAGAAAGATAGCCGTCGTCGCTAGGCCAAACGTGCGATGTGTCGTATTCAAAAGTATTTATGATCATAAGAGTCTCAAGTACGTATTCACACAAAAAGAGTTGAATATGTAACTATAACGTTGGTTGGAGTTGATAAAAGATTACGAAATCGAGCTATATTATCATCTAGACAAGGCTAATGTTGTGGCAGACGAATTAAGCTGTAATCCCATGGCTCACTTCTTGACCACACAGAGAGAGTTGATTAGAGATTTGCAGTAGCTTGGTATTGAGGTAGTATTACCTGGAGCGGATGGCGTATTAGCCAATCTCCAAGTGCAATCGTCGCTAGTAGAGTGGATCAAGGCAGCATTGCCCACGGATGCTTGATTTCGATGACTTAGTGAGAGGACTGAAGAAGGAGAGCAGACTGGATTGAGGATTCATCCTGATGGGATATTACGATGTGGTGATCGTATTTATGTTCCTAATGTAGAGCTACAGCAGGAGTTGATGGCAGAAGCACATAGTTCGACTTACTCTTTCATCCCGGAGGAACTAAGATGTACCAGAACTTACGGCAGTATTATTGGTGGCACAGAATGAAGTGGAAGATAGCTCGTTTCGTGGCCAAGTGTTTGGTGTGTCAACAATTGAAGGACGAGCACCAGAGGATAGCCAGATTACTGCAGCCGCTACCCATTCCCGAGTGGAAGTGGAAGCACATCACGATGGACTTCGTCATGGGATTTCCTCGGAGTCCTAGTGGACGAGATGCGGTATGGGTGATTGTTGATAGGCTGACCAAGTCAGCCCATTTCTTACCTTTTAGAGTAGGACAGTCCACAGAAGTTTTGACGGATATGTATATGAAGCAAATAGTGAAGCTATACGGTGTACCAGTTAGCATCGTGTTGGATCGTGACTCGAGGTTTTACGTCGTACTTTTGGAGGAGTATACAGGATAGTTTGTGTACGCGTTTGAAGTTTAACACGGCATACCATCCGCAGACAGATGGACAGTCAAAGCGTACTATTCAGATGTTAGAGGATATGTTGAGAGCGTATATGCTTAACTTTGGCAGATCTTGGGAAGACCACCTTCATCTTGTAGAGTTTTTCTACAACAATAGCTACCAAGCGAGCATTCAGATGGCTCCGTTTGAAGCATTGTATGGTAGGAAGTGTCGATCTCCTATTTATTGGAGCGACATAGAAGAACAGAAAATATTGGGCCCTGGGTTCGTTTTGAGCACAATGAAGAAGGTGAAGAAGATACAAGACCACCTGCGAGCAGCACAAGATCGACAAAAGCAGTGGGCCGATAATCGTCGTCGACCTTTGGAGTTCAAGGAAGACGACCATGTTTTCTTACAGATATCTCCCACTAGAGGCATGATTCGATTCAGAGGACATGGCAAGTTGAGTCCAAGCTACATCGGCCCTTTCGATGTCTTGGAACGTGTTGGATAGGTTGCCTACAGATTGGCATTACCCCCGTCGTTAGAGGGAGTACATGACATATTTCACGTATCTCAGCAGAGGAGGTACATGGTAGATAGTAGTCACGTGTTCGATCACTCCGAGATCACTATTGGACAGAGCTTGTCGTACCAAGAGCAACCGATAGGTATCCTTGATCGCCGAGTGAAGGTGTTGCAGAATCAATCTCTATATCTACCATTGGTTCGCGTGGCATGGAAGCATTACCCGCCAGGAGAGTCTACTTGGAAGCGCGAGGACGACATCCGAAATCGTTACCACCATTTGTTCGAAACCAAGGTACGTCTTACATACGTTAGCCCTTAAATTCGTATTACATTGTATACCCCCGACGTTAGTTTTAATTTCGAGGACAAAATTTCTTTAAGTTGGGTAGGATGTAATCCCCCTATATTTTATATCAATTTTATGAAATTATTTTAAATTTTATAGTATTCCTTTTTATATATTCTTACAAAGGAAATAAATTTTGTTGTGTGTTAATTGTTAATAAACTTGTATTCAAGTTTTATAAGAATATTTATGGGATTTTAGAATTATTTTCATAATTTAATGGAAGTTCTACAAGTGTATATTTATATTGTAGTAGTAAATAATATACATGAATATATATATATATATATATATATATATATATATATATATATATATATATATATATATATATATATATATACTAAAAAATATATATATATATATATATACTAAATTATATAAAAGGGTGCATACATCTAAATAAATAATTTTGTTACATGTATAATGGTATATACTTGTATTTAATTAGAGATTGTAGATACATAGCAGCATATATAATATTGTTATATATATATATATATATATATATATATATATATATATATATATATATATATATATATATATATATTAGAATGGTTACTATCAACACCATCGGGTACAGCCTTACGCAAGAAGTGGTCCTTCCTCATCTGGAGAGCCCTACGCAACATCCTTCCCACTGATGACACTCTAAACACCATCGGGTACAACCTTGCTACGGCTTGCACATGCTGCTCTGAGCGACAATCGGAGACAGTCAACCACATCCTCAGCCAAGGGGAACTATCGACCAAGATCTGGAGAGCTCTCTCCCAGCGCTGCACACTGCCTCATGGGGGTGACAACATTCACCACCTCATGGCAACAAGGGCATCGGAGTCACATGGTCACCATATCGTCACAGCGGCCGCCACGTGGGTTCTCTGGAAAACAGGAACAAGGCTAGATACGAAGGCCGCCAGTACAATGCCGCCCAACTAATTTGGGAGACCATTCGTCAGTGCCGCAAACGGAGGCCCATCTGCAACCATGTCCAGACGGCATTCTGGAACTCTCTCCTTTCCTTGAATTAGCCATGGCATTTCTAGTGTTCCTTTCTTTTCTATTCTTTTGTCAGTATATGTGTATAGGCATCAGCATTTGCGCCTCATGGTATACTTGTAAAGGTTCGGCCTTTTGGCCTTCTTGAATAAAATGGGTGGTTTCTAATATATATATATATATATATATATATATATATATATATATATATATATTAGAATGGTTACTGTATAGAAACATAACCATGTCAAGCCCGAGCCAATATTGGCCGCTGAAGCTAGAGAGATAGGAGAGTTCAAAACTTAAATCAAATCCCTCAATCAAACCAAATCCTAAAACACTTATCCTTCAAATCTGAGACTCATCGTGAATTCAATGCATTGAATAAAAGTGCAACCACAGCCGAACCCTTGATTTCTTCCCGATCGATCAACCAACCTCAACCCAGAGCATCCTCGATCACCCCGCACACTCCCCAGCTGCCGTCGTCCATCTTCGGCCGTCTACAGCCACCGTGCGACATCGGAGATGCCGCAGCAACTCATCGCCGGTCGAACAAGAATAGAGACACCCAGTTTCGAACCCACCAGGTACCCACCTTTCGGCCCCTATAACTCCCATCCTATTTGATTATGTTTCGATCTATGAAATTCTACTAGAAGCCTGTATAACCCTCTTTGAAACCCTTCAAAGGGATTTCGACATCGCACCCTAGATTGACCATGAGAGCGATGCAAAGTTTAGCTTTTACTACTCGAAAAACAGAGTAGAGGGGCTGACCAAAACCTCAACTTGGAAGCCGAATACTGACCGGTACATTAGGGTTTCAGATTAACTAATCAAAAATAGTAAAACACAATATATACGAGAACGCACTTTCTGGAAGAAATTTTCATGCATTATATAGGAAGTTATTTTCCATTAAAAATCAGGAAAAACCTAGTTCGAAAACTGTAAATTTTAGAGTAAAATTCTCGATACAGCGTGTGCCCTGACAAACCGGGCGACGTGATCGCGTACTATATGCATCAAAAGGTGCGTATGGATGTTACCGACGTGTGGGACTGACGGAACTCGATTTTGCTGCCTGTGCACGACAAAATTAGTGCGTATCCGTCGAGATACCCCCATATCGACCTTTTGCAAACTTGGCCATAACTTCATGTACGTTTGTCATATCGAGATGAAACTTGCGCCAATAGGAACATATCAAAATTCTGGTCCTATGTACCAAATTTGGTCCGATTCTGAGAAGGTCGACCGGAACGCCTATTTGGCGGGTCCGCGATCCGATCTAACGAGCGAAATTGTACACAGCCCGCCAGAATCCAACTTTGGACATACGGTTGGGTTTGTCTCCTCAAATCGGACCCATAGATATGTATTTTGATGACTTTAGAGACCATAAACATTGGCACATGTTTCGGTGCAAAATGGGTCCAATGGCGAACATCGTTTTGACCCTAAATTACGATTTTGCCCCTGTTTCAGAATTTGACATTTGGATAGGCATTTCCTAGATCTATCTTTTATACCGGGAATGTTCTTGATGTCTGTTTCAACATCCGAAGTCGTCGTAGATTTTGAGATTTCTTGCTGACGTGATTGATTGCTTGGAGTTGTTATTCCCGCTCTGCCAGGCAAGATACCTTGGCACCTTACTCTGTGATTTACTTATTCTTATTTTCAGTTATTTATATTCAGCATTACTTCTAATTTTAGTATTATATCACTGTACGTCCAAGTCACACTTGGGTGCAAGCGACTCCATCGGTCGTTTTACTGCTTTTGGTTTTATTCTCTTGCATTGACTTAGCCTAGTGACCACCCAGTTATGATGAGGTATTGGTATACCTCATACGGCCTTGACACATGATCATCACGAGTTGTGAGTAACATGTTGGATACGTACTCGCGTAATCCGTTGGCTACCGATACGTATGAGGCGTGCGACCATTAGGAGTAACGGCCAATAGAATAGCATGCTAGTAGACTTGGCAGTTAATAGAGGTTCCTATGGGACATGGATGTGACCCTACTAGGCATTGGGTGGGGAGGACAGTTCTTTAACGTATGGGCCACGTATGCACTTTCCTATTCCTGATCCTACTGGCCTCTGACATTCGATGAATGTTATGCTTTGAGGTCCCTGGTATCCTGGTGGGACCATACCTGAGTTTCCTGCAGCCGGAGTGCCCATGCATTGAAGGCTTCACTACACCATAATAGGCGATTACCCACGGTTATTACCATGATAATTATTTTTCGTCACGATAATAACCGTGACAAATATTTGTTTTGGTAACGGTAATAACCGTTACAAATATTTGTTTTGGTCACGGTTATAACCGTGACAAATATTTTGGTGGTAACGGTTATAACCGTTAGAGAAGTCCATTTATGTGACGGTTGTAACCGTGACCAATATTCCATTTATCACAGTTATTAATGTGGCAGTTAGTTTGTTTTGTCACAGTTTTTACTGTGACTACATTATTTTTTTCGTTACTATTCTCCACTAATTGTCACAGTTATAGCCATTACAATTTGACTATTTAAATTAAAAAAACTACATTCAATTGGTAACTAAACAATAAAACACATATCAATTTCATAATATTTCACTTTCATAATAATTCAACCATTCCAAACCAATAACTAAACCACGAAATTTTCAATAACCATTCCGAGCAAGTAACTAAACCACATAATTTGCAATAACAATTCAACCATTCCAAATTAGCAACAAAACCACATAATTTTGAATAACAATTCAACCATTCAAATTAGTAATTAAACCACATAATATTTGATTAATAAGCAACTAAACCACAGGATGTTCAATAGCATCCATACATTAATATTTAATAAGGAAACATTCCATGGTATAGTGAACATCAAATGCCATGTCTTCAGCTGCTCATAGAATATCATGCTCATTCTCTAGTTTCTGAACTTCTATCCTCTTGGCATGGTTTTGCTCCATTAACATCTTTTCTTGATCTTGTAAGTTGTGAACTTCATCTTTTCCCTACAAGTAACCAAAAGATGAGGCAACTTCATCAAGAAAACTCTTTCATAAGTCACATAACGAGTATGCAAAAGTGCATAATAAAACACAACTTTAATTTAAATAACTCCCAACAAGTTCAACAAGACAGTTAAATCATTGTTTATGTCTTATATAGATTAAAAATAAATGGGATCCTTCTACTCTTTGGATGTGAAAACCTTTATACCATGTCTGTACCTGAGATGTTGGTATGCCATTACTTACTCTGTCAATAGAGAAGAAGATTTGTAGTATGAAATTGCGGCTTTTGCACTGTATATATAAACATTTCTGATAATATTACTAAGATTAAAATGCCTACTCCAATATGCATTGTAAGGAAGAGATAGTGAAACATTTCTGATAACATTTTGATAACATTTCTGATAATATTACTAAGACTTAATAAGGCAGATTAAAAATTTCACATAACCTTTTATGAACTTGCAGTACCAAGCAAAGATATATATTGATAACTTTACTGTTGTTTCTGTTACCAATAGGTCATGCAAGGTAAGGGCATTGCACATACTTTGACTATAAGGATTTTTGAGAACTTCTGTTCTTCTTGAAGTCTATAATATTTTTTTTTACTTAATATTATTTGTTTGGTAAAAAATTAGGACAGAAATCTTTTATCGACAAAGATGAATAACAGGATGGGGTTACGGGACCTGCAGATTAGTGATTCTGGCACAACGCCACATAGAAGATGAAAGGATGGAGAACTTGGAGGATGGCATGGTCAGGAAGTGTGGTGTCAGTCTAGGAAGTTTGCTAATATTGTAATTAGAAGTTCAAAGAATTTACAGAAGATCTACAGAAGAGCCACAACCCTGAAAAGAGCATATATAGCATACATGTGAGGGAAAAAAACAACTTGTAACCTTAAGTCTACTGGCCAAAATGAAAAAGGTTGTACAGGTGTAAGAACTAAAGCATAGTTATGCCAGTTTTCAAAAGATAGAGAAGTACCATAATGTAAAATTAAGAGACTGCTCGACGGAACAGAAAGGAAGGATTCGAGAACCTCTGAGAGTATATAACTAGGTTAATTTAAGTTAACAACTGTATAATGAATTTTGCAGACACTCAAAAATATTCAAATGCTAACTTCAGACTCTGCAGGAAATAATGATTAAATTAAAGATATCTAGTTGATATTGATGAAAAGAGGCGGACCATACCATAATCTGATCACTCTTAGTACAAATATTTGGATCTGGATATGTTAGACTTCTTGTTCACATGCATTACTCTTCATGGCAGTCCCAATCAAGACAGTAACTTTAACTCTTTGTTGCAGCTGTCACTCAACTTGGAATGCTACCTTCATCTCCTCCAAATATTTTTAACTGATCAAATTTCCCACTTATTGCAGTCACCCTCTCAGATCGTTGTCCATCTCATGCTAATCACTTCATTAACTCATCGTTATCAATGTAACTATTATGATTCTTATAGTAATTATGTTGTTGTCATACTGAATTGAAAGATAAAAAAATAGAATTGCTGATTAATAACAAAAGTCCATACAAGAATACAACCAAAGGGATAAAAATTTAGAAGTTAATTTCACATGAGATGTAAGCCCCAAGTAGCAAGTCAGACATTAGTCTTACTCAGATATCATGATAATGTTATTGGAATATCTTGAACTTGTGTTCCTCCACTATTTTGAAAGCTCCAGTTCAATTTCTAGCCAGCGTGCCACACAAAAAAGTGGAAAAAGCAACCTAGGCAGCATATACATCTGGTTATTTGGCATCAAGGCTTAAATGAATGAACAACTTCAACTGAGTCTCAATTCCTAACATCAATTTACAAGTTCCACAGAGAAACCAAAGAGAAGAATTGAAGGACAGATGGTCAAAGGTTTCCAGTATGACGAACACTCCTGGTTATCCAAAATTTTGAAGTCAATACTCTTCTGCAGTGCAGTATATAGATAACTTTGGTTGGAGTCTGACTAGGAACTCTATCACCAAGGACTAGGACACACATAGGAAAACTAAAGCTCTAAATATATTCCAAGGTTTTAGAACTCAGTTTCGGTCTTGAACCTAAAATAGTGGTAAAGGTCAATGCCTGAAGTTGTACAAGTTTCGGTCTAGTTGCAGATTCAATAATTATTATTTTTCAAAGACTAAGACTATACAACAACACAAATCCTTTATCCTGAATTATGGGCTTTGAAAGACTAAAAATATGTGAAATGTTAAAAAGTGGTGTATTTTTCTCAATAAGAATATATGAGATACATGGTTATAAGTAGAGTATATGTACTTCGTCAAATTTTTATTGTTTAAAATCACAAAAGGAAAAGCAAAAAAAATCATTTGAATTTAGACTCAAGATTACAATATTGAAACTTAAAAAGCCATAAAGGTTATATACAAAATTAATCCTTCATAGTTTCTCCATATTGAAACTTCAAGACTCAATGTTGCTACTGCAGCAGTCACAGAGCTCCCCCACATACTTGAAACTAGACATGTTGATATCTCAAACTGCACATTACACATGTTTATGCTCACCAATTTAACATTGTTTATATGTTTTGAACAAAATACTCATTTGTTCCGTTAGTGGTAAGATTAGGCTAAACAGATATCAGGAATTTGAGTGTACAGAGTTTCAGCATTGACCAAAGCAGTAATAACTCGAGTAAACTTCACTAGGGGATACACATTTTCGTTACTACTCTGGCTATATGAAGATCTCCAATAACTTTTAGAATATCCTAACCATTACGATGGCACAATACAAGAAAGTAGGTTCAGTAGTTTAAAGTTTAAACATGACATGAATCTGATGCCATTTAATGGTACAAAATTAGAGAGCAGCAATGTTATTGCAAACTGAAACAGCTATTTTAGTTCAAAGCATGTCAAATTGGAGCATAATTGAAAACGTATGGACAGTTGCGAAAGTAACAATGAATCCTATATTAGATAATGCGAAAGTAACAATGAAATATATTTTCTCATCAAATTGAGCGTATCTCCAAAAGTACACCACCAACCTTCCTCTGAAGCTCTCCATACTGCATAAAGGAAGCTCAAGATCAATATAATCACATAAACACTTTACTATCAACACATACTTATCGTTTGTATATATATATATACCTGTTGTTACAAATATCGGAGCTGTTTGACATACTTCTTTTTGTCTCTTTTCTGCTGCTTCTAATTTATTATGTGATTTGACATGTTATAAGAAAATATTAGTTTAAGGAGGCTAAAAAGATTTGAAAAGCTGATATATTAAAAATATTTAGTAAAATAAACTATTATTTGAATTGTATCTAATAATTTGATATATTAAAAATATTTAGATAAAATTAGATATTGAAATTATTATAGATAATTTAAATTAGATAAACTAGTATAAAAGGTTGTGACAAAAATTTAAATGCCTAACTGATTATATCTTAATAATTACAAAAATATGCAATAATCTTAATACTGTAGGTTACACCGACCACGCTATTCATTAAGTTTTGTCTTTCAGTCCTAATTCATGGTTTATTAAATAATTTATCATGATCTGAATACTTGAGAATTTACTAGTTACTCCAAGGTCCAAGCGCGCTGGGGGGAAGTGTAAGTATCACTTTATGACTTTCTCGGAAAAAATAGTTAAGCTACTTAGTTGCAAAATCTAAGAGAGGTGTCTGCTATGATTGATCGCGATAAATCATTTCCCCATTTAACTTTCTATTGCGTGAAATCGGTGATTGCTCATAGATATTTAAGAACAATCATCCATTTATATGCATATACCTTGCATTCTTGATGAAAAAAGAGGGGGGGGAAGTTCAACAAACATCAGTAAAATGATGCAATCTAAGCTGACAGTTTCAGAGTGGCTCCTCAAAGAATCACAATCCGATCGACATATTCACCATTTCAGCTTCGAGGGAAAGTACTGTAAGAAAAATTCTACAACCAAGTATGAGAAATAGATATAATATAAGAGAAGGTAGAATCTCTGTTTGGATGTCGAAAATGAAGAACAAGAGGGGAAAAGGAAAACTCACCTTCTCAATAAGAGAAAGATAGTATGGCTTCACCTTCTCCACATCGACTCTAACTTTGTTCTTGCTGTAAAGGTCATACTTGCCGCACAACACGAAAAATAAAGCTGATCTTTCCTCCTAATGCTTGATTCAATATAAAGACTTCCTCGCATATATTATGAACTAGAAATTGAAGTAAACATTACAATTTGAACTATTAGAGCTGGAGACAGTCCCTACTTAAATACATTGAGCCACTTCAGGTTCTCTCTATCCTCTTCATTCAGTAGATGTTGATAAGCACCAAACTTATGCAGAGTTGTAGATGGTTACACAGCACTTTTAGTTCTAATAGTACAAGTAATTCATGTGCACTATGCTTCATAAAATTGGATCAAAATCTGCAGAAACGTACGATAGAATGAATGGTATCGGATGATAAAGAGACCAGCAGAAGGCAGAGTCGTCTTGTTCTCATTTGCCACCTATAAACAAAAACAATGTTCAGATTTTCGATTACACAAAATCTCTACAAAAGCATGTAAAGTTTAGAACTTCTAAGCATAGAGGACATACCAGATACATATAATCATCATGCACCCAAGACATCAAAACATTTTCAAGGCCCCTGTCTTCAGAGTAGATGCCATATTTGCTGCTGTATTTAGGATTGTGGTAGTCTTGATTCCCCTCGAAGAACTGAGAAACCACAAGAAAATTAACCAATTGTTGTTGTTGTTGTGGGTGGGGGTGGGCGGGCCGGGGAGGGGAGGAGGGGAGGGGAATAAAATATAAAAAAAATAGTACAAATGTGAAGAGCTTGTTGGGGTTCAGCTATACCTTGTTATGGACATTTGATTTATCGAATGCACAACCAACAGGGAATGTGTCGCCTACAACAGCCTACTGTGGAAGCTCTCCAAATTTAGGATGCAGAAGAACCTTCCCAAGATCTATCATAAAACCGAGGAAGCGACACCAAATGTTTGTCATTTTGTTTTCTTGGTTGTCTTTATCGAGTAGACTGAAAATTAGCTTTCCGATTTAGGAATTACAAAAATTAGAATAGAATAAGAATGTATCTAAAAGATTGTAAGAATCATAAACTACTCCATCAAATAGTTAGTAGTATTTGGTATGTGCTGAAGTTACAGAATCTCATGATTTAAATTTCATTTGAAGCAAATATAGATGGGAAACAATGAAGAACAACTATCTAATTATGCTAAGGTTAGTCGCCATAAATTACAAAATCATTTTACCTATAATACACTGTAATATTGGTAGTATCATTCATTATTACATTGCTGAATCATCTGACATCCATTACAAAACAAATGCAGGTACATGTGTGCATACACACAAAAACAGAACAAGGAAAGAGTGAGTTGGTTATTATCAAGAATTATACTAGAACCAAAAACATATTGTCCAAACCCAACTCCTAGCATGAAAAAGTATTTATTTAGAATGTTGAATTCTACACAGGTTTAGATGTAAAAATACAAAACAAATATACTGTGGAAATATGATGAGAGTCTGTACTAGAGAGACTACACATTTGTGTATAACCAATATGAAGTAACTCAAATTAAAGTCATTTCACACCCAACATAACCAATATTGATACACATTTGTGTATAACCAAATAAAGATCTAATAGTTATCTCTACTAGAGAGACTACATATATAGTAATACACCAAACTTTATTCAAATGACAGTCCAGTTAATAGTAATAGCAATACACAATGTATATCAATATACATAATAAAAATCTAAAGTAGCTAACATGAACCAAGTGGAGAACAATGTTATATACCAAGTTATGATTGTAGGGAAGTACCTGATTCTCCTGACCAAACCCCTAAAATTGGAGAGAAGTCCTGATTCTTCTGACCAAACCAAAATCAAACAATAATTATAAAAAAACCTTTGTCGAGAGAGAGGGAAAGAAGAAGCGGCGAGAGAGGGAGTCCTCTTCGGGGTTGAGAGAGGGAAGTACCTTTGTCGAGAGAGAGGGAGTCCTGATTCTCCAGATCAAACAATAATCAAAGAAGAACCGGATGTGCGGTAGTGGTAGCCTAATCGAACCTTAATCAAAGAGAAATCGACATTGTGAGAGAGAATAAGAGAAAAATTGAACCCTAATCAAATAGAAATCAAACCCTAATTAAATCGATATTGTGAAAGAGAGAGAAACTCGAGAGAGAAACCATGTACCTTCAAGTCTTCGTGGGCTGGCCTTCGAAAGAGAACCCTAATCTTTGCAGTTTTGATTAGGGTTTAACTCGAAAGAGGGAGAAGTTTTCTCAATTGAGAGAGAAACTCGAGAGATTTCTCTAAAGAGGAGAAAGAGATTTCTCTACTCGAGAGAGGCACAGTAGGCTGTCACGGTTTTTAGTGCGGGAAATTTTGGTAACAATGGAGAGTGGAGGGAACAGAAAATTTTGGTGCGGGAAATTTTCGTGCGAAAATTTTCAGGTATATTAGCTGTCACGGTTTTTAGCATTACAATCAATATAAAATAATTAATTTATAAAATTAGTATTTTTGTAACAGTTTTTTATTTATTGTAATTGTTATAACCGTGACTACTTTGTCACGGTAATAACTGTTACAAATAAAAAAAATAAAGTGTTACAAATTACATGTTTTGGTGTAGTGCTTGTTCTTAACTGCATTATCAATGTAGAACTGGTATGCACCCTATTGCATACATTCTTTTCTTTTCTATTATATATCATAGTTTATATGGCATGGTATTTTCTTGTATCTTGTTACGTCCCTCTGAGGACCTGGTTATCTCTCAGGGTTAGATAATTTTCCGCAGGAGTACGGAACGACACGGGATCCTTCATATATTGATGATGAGGCATCTTCTGATGAGTTCTAGTCTATTTATTTATTGAGATATTTAGTGGACATCTTTTATATCTCTTTTCTTTCTATTTTGTGGATGTTAGACTCCGATCATTTGAGACTATTTTTCATAGCTGTTTGGAGTGGGAACGTCCACCCGACTATCTCTTACAATATTATTTATTTGGACTCTTATATCTTCTGTGTTGAGCTGTGATGAGATTAGATTATTATATTCTGGCATGTGATTATTTATTATATATACAGCTTATGTATGTATACGATGATTCCATATATTAGAGTATTCTTCGTATATGTGCAGCTGACATGTCTACGTACTTGGTCTTAAATATTTCAGG
Source organism: Iris pallida (assembly GCA_029216955.1). NCBI lineage: Eukaryota > Viridiplantae > Streptophyta > Magnoliopsida > Asparagales > Iridaceae > Iris > Iris pallida. The sequence continues at coordinate 10,184,869 of JANAVB010009399.1, forward strand.
ACTGGGCGTTACAGGCCAAGCATGCGATGTGCCGTATTCACTACTCGTCTAGTCGTTATATGTCGAACTCGGTATTTCAAAACACACCGAATTAGTGTCTTGTACTAGATTCACATTGTCTCATGTTATACTGATTGGACTCATATCACATCGTTCTAGTTCAGTTACTTCTATTTTACAGTTTTGCTGCCATGTTTCTTCTATTTTACTGTATTTACTTTCATGGTTTTAACTGTTGATTCTATTTCATTACCTATCTCAACTTCCATGTTCATCAAGTATAACTGTCTATAACTGTTTTAAGTTTCTGTTATTTATTTGGAACTGCTAGAGGAGATGTGCTCGTTCCATCCCGACTGGATATATTTTTCAGATGTTTTCCCAGAGGATACGTGCCCTACCTACTATAGGTCCGAGGAGGGGATATCTACCTTGGGTCCAGATTCTCAGGAGTAACCGAGAGACCTAGTTTAGTGGACTTGTTTTAGATTCTCTGTTTAAACTTGAATTGTAATAATTGAAGATTTTGACTTTGTATTTGACATTTGTTTGAATATTATTTAGTTGTTGTTTGTTGAGTCTTTATAGTTCTTAGACTTCTGTGATATCTTATCGTGCTTTAGACTTTGATTGAGCATTATTATATCTTATACTTGTCCTACATTCGGAGTTGAGATCTATGACAGGTACATTATATCATTATTTGAGTTATGGTTAGCGACAAAGAACAGCGTTCTACCACCGATTCTGCGGCGTAGGTGGGCATTGTTACGCACTCGTGCCCCTATACCAGATGTGGGTCGTGACAACCATATCCAAACTTGTTCGAAAAAATGCAACGAAGGACCAACATCGTCACTACCAACTCAACCAGCAGCACCAGGAGGATATTCACATGGACCGCTTTCCAACAGTTTATGAAGACGAGACAGTAGGCAGCACAACGATCCGGACAGGCCTTTGCCATCATAGTTGAAGATGGAACAACGACACAAGCAACTGAAGGTAAAACTTAAAATTTTATGATAAGGATAGTAACTAGAATGTTGGTATACACTGCTTGTTATATGTTTGGTTAGGAACCACCATAGAAACATAGCACACCTTAAGAGACATCTTAGAACCATTGACATATCTTCCTTTACCATGGTGAGTTATTTTAATTTGAGGACAAAATTCTTCTAAGGGGGGTAGAATGTAACACCCTATAATTTTTAAAATAATTTTATTATTTAGTTGACTTAAATAGTAATTTTTGGAATTTATAAATATTTTTAGTCAAATAGTTATTATTATATGTGGCATTAGTCAAGGTTAAGTTTTTAGGTGCATAATGACTAGGAATTTTGGCAAAAAGAGTGTAGTCGTGTGCTTTGACTAGTGCATTAACCATGCTAGAGAAGGTCTAGCCATAGCTGTGTTCCTACTAGAAAAACTAGTCAAAGTTGTGACTTAACCTATAAATAGTCAATTAGATATTTATTAATACTTTCCACTTTTTAGGAGACCCCGGTTGTACCAATTTAGCCTAGATTGACCAGAAAAAAACCCAAGCCCATGTAGTCATGTGGTGCATCCAAAGACATCCATGTAGATATATGCTTTATATATATGTATAAGGGTTATATATATATATATATATATATATATATATATATATATATATATATATATATATATATATATATTACATATATATATATATTACATATATATATATATATATATATATATATATATATATATATATATATATATATATATATATATATATATATATATATGTATGTGTGTGTATGTGTTAATGCTATATGCTATTTTATTTGGAAATAAGATAACATTTGCCAAAATTATTTTTTAGATTTATATGGGTTAAGTTTTTAGGTGCATAATGACTAGGAATTTTGGCACAAAGAGTGTAGTCGTGCGCTTTGACTAGGGTATTAACCATGCTAGACAAGGTCTAGCCATAGCTGTGTTCCTACTAGAAAAACTAGTCAAAGTTGTGACTTAACCCCTATAAACAGTCAATTAGATATTTATTAATACTTTTTACTTTTTAGGACACCCGGTTGTACCAATTTATCCTAGACTTGACCCGAAAAAAATCCCAAGTCCATGTAGTCATGTGGTGCATCCAAAGGCATCCATGTAGATATATGCTTTATATATATATGTATTTGGTATTTTATTATTGGTCTAGTAAGTGATTTTATGAATAAGGGTTACAAATATATATATATATATATATATATATATATATATATATATGTATATTTAAAATTATATATATATATATATATATATAAATATTATTATTATATATATATATATTATTATATATTATATATATATATATATATATATTTGGAAAAACTGGACTTTTTTTGAAGAAATAGGCGCAAAATGCCGAAGCCTATACAAGTAAGCGCGCTAACGCGACAAAAAGACAGAAGGCGAAAAGTGTGATACGCGCACACAAAAGGGGGGAGGGCGGCCTAAGCCAGGGCCTCCTAGAACGAGTTGGAGACGTGAGAGCAGCGCCTCCTCACTTTGAAGCATTGTCTGATGACCTCTCTGTACAGGTGAGGAGGGGGGAGTTGGCATCCTTCATATCAGAATTTATTCCTATTTTTCCAAAGAACCCAAATGCCGAGGGCTGCTACGATCTGATGCCCGTGGGATCGGCTCCAGAAGTCCAGGAGATCGTAGAAGCCCCCGGTCGGTTGACCCATACTAAGACTATGATGAAGCTTAGACCATGTGCCTACAGCCATCTCCCCCAAAAGAAGGACGTGCTCATCTGGAAGCGAGGCTGAATCCCAATGATTCGATGATGTCGTACGTCGGGATCTTGCGGCGAAGAGCACCCCAGATGAGGATAGACCATTTGATGGGAATGCATGCCTGCCAAAATTTGGCATAGACGATATTAGGCACCCCGCTGCCTCTGTCAACAATTCTGGTGGAAGCCAAAGTGAATGTCCCACTCGGGTTAGGGGACCATCTCCAAGAGTCGGGCGTATCGGTGATCCGCAGATTCGTAGCAAGAAGACTGGTAGCCGCAGGTTGGCCGAGCCAATCTCTGACCTTCCTCCAATTCCATCCGAAACTCCCCTCCCATAGGTCACTAATGGCGCACCCCTGCGGAGTAAGAATATTGGGATGAATGATATCTTCTCCTAACCATCGCTCCAGACAGGCCGAGGATCGACCGTCACCCAATTGGAGACAAATAAGAGGTTCAGCAGTGATACGGCCCCGAGTTATGCGGCGCCACGATGACGAGGATCTGTTATTAGTGCTAGCCTCCGACAGATGGAAGAATCTGGAGTACCTAGCTCTCATGAACTTTGTCCATAAGGAGGTCTCGGTGCGCAACTTCCACCATAATTTGAAGGAGCAGGCGTCCACGATATTGGCAAGTCTGCAGAAGCCCTGACCACCTTCTCCAGCGGATTTGGCCATCGTCTTCCAACCGGTCCAGTGATGTTTATCTTTGCCGTCGCTATGCTCTCAAAAGAACTTAGCGAAGAGGGATTCAAGAGAGTAGAGCACCTTCATGGGAGGAAGCAGACGGCCAGAGTATACATCAGGATGGACGATAGCACGTGTTTGATGAGGATCGTTTTGCCTTCTGGGGATAAGGTTGCATTGTGCCATCCTGCAATGAGTTTACGGATCTTGTCTGCTAGGTGATCGTATATACCGGAGTTGGCCTTATCGTACACCAGCGGGCACCCGAGGTAAAGGAAGGGGGTAGGCCGTGCTGAAGGAGGTCATGTTGGCGAGCACGGTTGAGCGGGTTCTGACAGCTTTGTGATGAGTATAGATGATGCTCTTGTTGTTGTTGACATGCTGACCTGAGCAGTTGGTGTATCTGTCGATCGTACTCAAGACGACCTCGATCGATCCGCTATCTCCAGAGGAGAAGATGAGGATATCGTCAGCGTAGGCCAGGTGAGTGATAAGTGGGCATCCGGTGGTGGTGTAGAAGTGGTTGAAACCGTCCATACTGGGCATGCTATTGAGGCTTCTGCTGAGGGCTTCGGCCGCGATTATGAAAATGGTGGAAGAGAGCGGATCCTCCTGTCTGACCCCACGGGTAGGACGAAAGAAATCTGCTGCATGGCCGTTAATGACGGTGGAGAACCACGCATTGTTGATAGATCTGAAGACGATGTTAATCCATGGTTCGGAGAAGCCGAAGGCCCTGAATACCCAGATCATGAATTGTCAGTCTAGACGATCGTAAGCTTTTTCCATGTCGAGTTTGATGTCCACGTTTTCTCCCTCGACGGGAACTTCATGCACATGATCATCTCTTGTACAAGAAAGATGTTGTCTGTTATATTGCGGCCTTTCACAAATCCGCTTTGCTCTTCAGAAATGATCTTGGGGAGAAGATCGGACATCCGATTGGCGACAATCTTAGATATGATCTTGTTGGTGAACGTACAGAGGCTGATGGGACAAAAGTCTATAAAGGTTTTCGGATTGTCTTTCTTGGGGATAAGGATGATGTTGGCACAAAAAATCGACTTAGGGTATCTGGCCCCTTGAAGAAAGGTAATAGTGGCTTCGACTAAATCCGTCTTAATGATGTCCCAGCAAGCTCTGAAGAAGACGCCGTTGAACCCTGTAGGAACGATATAGTAAAGCGTAATACTCTAGAGGGGGGGTGAATAGAGTTGGCAGCGGAATAATGCTAATTAAAAAAGTTAGCAACACAATCACAGATGAAAATAAAGTAAAGGCAGAGTTCAGAAAGCAAACGCAAAGACAGCGATGTATACTGGTATCCCTCTGTTGAGGACTAATCCAGTCGGTAGAACTCTTGCTACCAGTTTGAATCCACTATAGGAAAAACCGCAAGTTTTCTTACGAAGTCCTTGCAACTTCTACAACGCGAGCTTTGATACGAAGAACTCGTCCAACTTCAAATGTGAAGAGGTATTCTTCAATCAAGCCTTCTGATTACAATCTCTCAGAAACTTCTAGACCGTACCGCACTGGCAAATCGACTAGAGGATTGTAACTGGCTTGGGATCTGAAAATGAAAGCTCTAGAAAACTCTTTGGAAGGCAGAAAGCTTTTAGATAGAGAGAAGATTGAAAGTGAATGAGTGATTTGAAATGATCGAAATACTTCTCTATTTATAGAATTTCCAAAGGGAGAACTCTGTCAGAATTCGGGCAGAATTCGGGCAGAACTCGATGAGCAAATCTCGGTCAAATCCGCAACTGCAGGAGGACCAAGTTCCAGAGAATTCAAAATCAAAACGGCCACCAACCGAACTCTGGCCGAACTCTGGCCGAACTCTGGCCGAGTTCTGTCAGGGTTAGGTTAGGGTTTTAAAATAGGTTTTGGTGATTTTTGAAAACCTTTTTGAAAACCTTTTTGTAAACAATTTGATAGGTCATTTTAAAAACATTTTGAACTATTTTGGGAATAGCCTATTTGCCAGTACGACTCGGTGTACAATGTATTCCTAGACTCAAATAAAAAGAAAATTACATTGCATAGGAAATACAGACTCAAGTAGGCAAACAGATCTTCAGTCTTGAACGAAGTGAATATCCAATCTTGCATATGTCCAAGAAGCTGAGAATGTCCCAACAAGCTTTGTATATCCAGACAGAGTTTTGATCAATTATTAAAATCAGGTTGACCATATGACCAATGGGCCAACAATCTCCCCCATTTTGATAATTGACAAACTATGAATGATATAACAATAAGCTAGTTCGAAAAAAAAATCAAAAGGTGAAAAATTGTTCATAACCTGTATTCAGCTCAAAAAAAATGTTAGATCATTTTAATTTTCTCCCCCTTTGTCACTTAGCAAAATAGTTGTACAAGAGAAGGCTCCCCCGCATGAAATGCAGAAGACTCCCCCGCAATCAATGCATAAGTAACAAACAGTGAGAAACAAAAATAAAAGATACAGTAAATAATTAGAGAAATTTATCATCACAAGCATGTATTGCATAAAAAAAATCTCATGCATGCTATTTCACAGACAGTTTAAAAATGAAAAGCAATATAAGAAAATAGTGCTAAACAAAATGCTGAACTTAACTGAGATGTCATAAATGAAACATCATAAACATGTCCATGAAGATAAAAGAAATACTAATAGCAAACTACAAAGTACTAATCAAAAAGTAAATGATAAAAACTTGGAATGTCGGAGCATTTCCAAGTATACAGTAGAATGTCACTAGTAATCAGATCAGATCTCATCATCACTATCCTCATCAATATCATCAGCAGCACGGCCAGCATGACCGGAAGTACCAGCACATGAGTAGGGGCGCCAGCATAGAACTCGCCAACATAATCTCGAGGAGCACGATACCAATCATAGGCATTACCGGGCTGGAAGTAGGCATGGACAGCCTCATCCTCACAGCGGTAACCCGAAAAAGCTGGATCTCGAGGGATGGAAGCGGCAGAGTGACCAGTCTGTGCAAAACGCAGATCGGCCAAGGAGTTTGCCATCGCCTGGTAACGGGTGACATCGCGGAACTCACGCTCGCGAGCCATGTCCGTCATCGAGACGTGCAAAGCAGATAGGTGCTGATGTATGCCCTCAAAAGTCATGGCATACGGCTGATGTGGTGGAGATGGTGCAGTAGGAGGAGCAGGAGGTGTAGCTGAAGCAGTCCGGCTACGACGAGAAAGCTGGAGTAACTTGGGCTCAGAGTCCTGAGTACAAGTCGATAGATCGATGTCGAAGCGCTGAAAGATACGAGGGAGAATCATCGCGTAAGAGAGATTTCGATCTCTTGCACGACAACGTCCCATCATCTGAATAATAGTCTTGGGGACGGAAAAAGGAATCCCCTTGATAAGATGATACATAGCGGACAGCTCAAGCGAAGTCACATCATCCTTGGAAGTGGATTTTGGAAGTAGAGTAGAGTAGATGATGCGATACAATTCGTAGTTAAACAAGTTAAGGTTGTTAGCCTTGAACTTTCCAGAACGTACTCTGTCAGGAGCACAAAGTTCCGTTTTGAAACTCGTGAGTGTAGTGCCTTCGGGAAACTCGAATTCCGTGATATCAACTAGCGGTTCACCTTCATTGGGAATCCCAAGAATCTCCGCTAGGAGGACATCATTGAACTCAATATCTATGCCTCCAACACGTGTGCTCACGACAAAAGTGTTAACTACGAGATTGCAATAGAACAATCTAATGGCATTAGTAGCAATTGGGAAGCACAGTTTAACAAGCAAATGTAACCCTAATGCCTCAAATAAGTGACGATGGTCAGGAAATACCGTCCATTTAACCGGAGCGCCGCTGCATATGGATCGGGTGGAAAAGTCACCGTACCATAATAAAGCTTGATCGAGGGTTTGAAAGAAAAACCCATCGAAAGCACCATCGCTCATTTGGACTGGCGAAAACAAAGAATCCGTGTGAGGATTCGAAGAGGACCCTTCCTCACTAGGAGTAGTCTTCTTCCTCTTAAATCTAGGTGCCATTGAAATAAATAAGCACAAATTTGAAAGTGGAGAAAGAGAGAGTTATACCTCACAAAAATTAGATATGTTGTAGAGAAGGATGATCTCCGTACGATTCCAAAGTTTGGAAGGATTTCACCAAGTAGATAGGGAGCAATGGGTTGGTGAATACCTAGGGTTTGGAGGATTTTCGGGCGGCTGTAGCTGCTGGTAGGAAATATGGAAGCAATGGAAGAGAAGGAGCTCTCGGGTTCTGGATATATACGCAGATACCCTCAACCGAACTCGGGCCGAATTCGGTCAGAGTTCTGGCCGAATTCGCCTAGGGTTCTTTCAAGTTGATTTTGCTACTTCTTTTTCATTGACTCGTTTCAAATATTTAATTCAAAGATTAGTTATTTTAGCTTTCAAATAACATAATTAATAATATTTTATGAGTTAAATATCGTTACACAGCAGCTGTCTCAGATTAGCTGTAGGAGTACTGTCCCAGCTGGCGGAGGTTCACCGGGGAACTCTTAAATACCGCTTCGCTTCAACCGTAGTTGTAGTGACAGACAGACTCTTTATTAGCTTGTCTCTAACACAGTTTTTGCATAATGATATACAATCATAAAATAACATCAATTAATATTATTGACGTCCAAAATTCCTAATTCTCGACGTAAATAATTGAAGCGATCTTCCGCTAGAGGTTTAGTGAAGATGTCAGCTAATTGATTATCAGTATCTATGTATACAAGGTTTATATCTCCATTTTGATGATGATCTCTAAGAAAATGATGCCGAACCTCGATATGTTTAGTACGAGAGTGACATACAGGATTCTTAGTCAAATTAATGGTGCTAGTGTTATCACAGAAAATGGGAATATGTGTGTAAAATAAATCAAAGTCTTCTAAGGTTTGTTTCATCCACAAAATCTGAGCACAACAACGTCCTGCGGCGATGTACTCAGCCTCTGTTGTTGATAAGGCTACAGAATTTTGCTTTTTACTAAACCAAGAGACTAGTGCCTTGCCTAAGAAATGACATGTACCGCTAGTACTTTTTCTATCAACCTTGCATCCAGCAAAATCTGCATCCGAATAACCAATAAGGTCAAAGGATTTGGATTTGGGATACCACAAGCCGACAGAAGAAGTGCCTTTAAGGTATCGGAAGATACGCTTAACTGCGGACAGATGTGATTCCTTTGGGTTAGCTTGAAAACGTGCACACAAGCAAACACTAAACATTATATCTGGACGACTAGCAGTTAAGTAAAGTAAACTACCAATCATACCTCGATACTTACGTGTGTCGACTGGCTTGCCTTGTTCGTCAGAATCAAGCTTTGTTGAAGTTGCCATCGGAGTGCCAATAGGTTTGACATTGTCCTGATCAAACTTCTTTAGCAAATCTTTTGTGTACTTGGCTTGATTAATGAACGTCCCATTGTCGGTTTGTTTGATTTGCAATCCGAGAAAGAATTTCAGCTCTCCCATCATGCTCATCTCAAACTCATTCTGCATACACTTAGAGAATTCTTGACAAAGAGATTCATCAGTGGATCCAAATATGATATCATCAACATAGATCTGAATTAAAAGCAGCTTGCCATTAAAAGATTTAATAAAAAGTGTAGTGTCAACCTTTCCTTTTGTAAAACCGTTGTCAAGTAGCACTACAAGAAATATAGGTTTCCGTGACAAGTAATTTGTGACAAGTGTCAAACTTGCCACTGAAAGGGATATTTTTGTGACAAATAATTTTTGTTGTCACTGATAATTTGATTCTGTGACAACAGTTTTTTTCGTCACACAGTTAAATCATTTAGTGACCATGTTTTTATTGGTCGTCACTTAATATTGTCACTGAAATAAAATTTAAAATTTATACTTATGTCATAGACAAGTTATGTGTGATAAGTGAAAATACTTGTCACTTAAGGGTTTTTATAGCTACAAGAAAATATTATTGTCACATAAAAGTATTGGCCACAAGATTAAAATTTTATTCTTGTCACTTAAATTTTTTTTTAGTTACCAAATAATTGTTTGTCACACAAAAGTATTAGTCACAAAGAAGAAATTTATTTCTTGTAACAAAAAGTTAAAGTAATTTAAAAAAAATTAAATAAACAAAATATTCTGATTTTGATACTATTTTGACATTAATATTAAATTGTAACTGGATTTGACTATACCAACAAAAAACTCTCATTTGCAACAATCTTTTACGAGGGTTCTCAAAAAAAGTACACTACACCAAAATGGACGATTTGCAACAGTTAGAGTTGTCCAACAACGTCGTTGCATTTTTGACGGATTACAACCATTGTTTAACATCAAAACTTATTCACCAAAAAAGTAAATTTAAATTCGACGGATTAAAATTGTTGTTTAATTTGCAAATTTTTGGCTCCTAATTTATTAAAAAAATTGGCTCCCAAATTTTTATCCAAATTCGTGCCCCTCCCGCTGGAACCTTCAAAACTTTTTTTCTCCACTTTCTTTTTCATTTCTCCCTCTCAAAACTTCTTACAAAACGCTCGTCCCCTCCCGCTGGAACCCTGCCAGAACCCTATTCCCCTTCCCACCATCGAAAAAACCCTGATCCCCTTCTCATTTTTTCGCTACCCCTCTCCCCCTTCACCTTCTCCTTATCTTCTCCTCCTCCTCTTCCTTATCTCCACATCTCCTTTACATCGACTAGCCAACTGCAGAGCCCTACAGTATACATCGGTGGAGGACCAGCGACGTTGTTACCTGAAAGAACCTCGATTCAGAGGTCGACTCGAACACCATAAGGTCTTCTTCATCCATGAGTACATTCCTCCTCTTCTTCCCCTTCCTCTTCAAAAAAAAAAAAAACCTCAACTCGGAAGACTTCGATGTCGTCGACAGGCCGCTGATGTATGCCCATACTTCTTCGATCTTGAAGGTGATAAGATTTGTTATGATCTCTTTCAAAAAAAATTCTTATTATAATTTTCCTTATTTTTGTCGATTTTTTGTTCTTTTTTCTTGAAAATAATTCATGGACCCGATGGTGAGAAAGTAGTGAATAATTTTATTTTTGTAGTCGAAGCCCATTTCGAAATCAATGGAGGGGAGGTATAGTTATAATGAGGGTGGTGATCTAAGGTCTGTGAAGCCGAGGGTGGTGATCTAAGGTCTGTGAAGCCGTGGTGTTTGATGAAATGTCGGACCAAGTTGGGCTTCGTTGGGGTGGTGGTATGGGATTAAAACTGTTGTTACAAGCAAGATTGGACTGGAGTAATCAGAGGCATCAGGTACTTTTGTAAAATTGTTCATCTTGGTCTACTTTTTTGTTACTTAGACCATCTCCAATGGTGATTTCTAAAATTGAGTTCTTATCCTACTTGGCATGATACTTTAAGGAGATTTCTATCCTAGTTGGAAGAGTTTCTACATAGAAATTGTAGACATACAAAAATACTCTCCAATGGTTCTCCATTTCTATCCTATGTGTCATATAGTAAAAGGACCAATTTAATGGCGTCGGGCGGGGCAGGAGGGGGATTGGGCGTCGGGTGGGGGGGCAAGAGGGGGGGTTCGGCGGCAGGGGGGCGTCGGGTTGGGGAAGGGGTAGTTTTTTTTTTGGTGGTTATGGCTCTGGTACCATGTAGAGAATAATTGTTGTATATTTTATTGATTGGCTACTCCACTACTTATAGGGAGTCTAGCTCCTTCATACTACATTTTCCAATGTGGGACTAAATCCCTTATTAGTTCTCAACAAGTCATAATGTAGCAAATGTCTCATCATAACAGATGATATACATCCATGCTAAACAATGAGCCACAAAATGAGCCTTGAAGTTGAAGTACTACTATGAACCTTAAATCAAGCCTTAGTCTTATAGACCCAGTGAAATCTTTTTGAAGGACATGGAATGCGTGAGTCTGGTATTTGTAACGAATAACTGTCTTGAAGGTGAATATGGGAACATAAACTATCAAGCTTCCTATGTATAATTCCACAAAGGTGAAAATGGACCTCAACAAGGGGAAAAGACTAGAAGAATGCATGACAATAACCTTTTTGCATACTGTTGGATTCGGCATGATCTTGAAGCATGCTATTGTAGTATACAATTGAAAGGATTTCCCTATGTGATTTCAATTACATAAACCGGGTAAAGGGAGGGACCAAAGGAGGGTGTAACAAGATGCGTAAACCCTGCCTTACACATTTGGCTCAACACAACAATGAAGAATGCCACAGTATGCAGCTGCAAGAATCACCACTTGTTGGGCATACATGGATAGGGGAGAGGGTGAATGAAGAAGATGGCAGACCTTTTGTTTTGAAGATTCAAGATTCAAATACTTACAAATTTACATTTTCCTAGTATTGAAATTCATTATGCTCGTTGGTCTCTGGATAGGCTTTTCTTATGGACAACTCGAAAAATACGTCTATCAAGGTATCTTATTTTATATTATTAATACCTTTAGTGATAATGGCTGGAGTGGTATTAACCTTAGCGGCTTCAGATTCTCGATGCCAGAAACATAGATCATTTCATTTACAGATTTAACGCCCTCACTGCATACTTGTTTAAAATGTTGGTGGGTTTCCAATTCAAGGTTGTTGATGACAATTTTCATCTATAGAGTATATACTTCTTCTTTTTCATCTATAGAGTATATACAATTCATGTTTATCTTGTCAAATTATGGTTCATTTTTTATTTCACTGCAGGTCCACTGTGCAGGCAGAACAGTAGTGCAGATATAAGGTAATGCTGTCGGAATATTTAATAATTCATCTCACTTTTTCTATCTTTTGTTTATTTATATATTGCTGTATTCAGGGGTCTAGAAAGTACTAGTAAGACGGCAAAGCTTCGGAGGAATGCCTCTGTCTCAACTGACATGAATAGTACAGTATCACAAAGCAGTCCTGCAAATCCAGGTACTACAATCTTCTTATTGTTTAGTATGATAACATTTATCTATTAGTAACATTGCGGTATCGGCCGATACCAATATGATACAGCCGATATGTACATGTCCTTTTCCAATATCTACTGGTACCGATACCGACTTTGGGGTCTCTTTTCGAGTCAATTCGGCAAAGAAAAATTGAAGTAAGAAGATAGAAGAATAGAAAAATAGTGTCACACACAATAATTCACTTGTGCCAAAGATTGACAATGATACATTATGTCAAGATTCCTTATCGATAAACTACTATTTATTTGATTCAATTGAAAAATAATAAAATAGCCAAACCAATCATAAATAAGAAATGAAATTCAATAATGATTACCATTTGTCGAAGTTGTATATCTATAAATTCAACTATTTCTTGTGTCCTATGTCTAAAGGCAAGTAAATAAACAATAATAATTATTGCAGTGGAATATCATTCCATTTAAAATTAAGAAGTAACAACATAATATATTGAATTATCTCTAAATGTATCAAATATTTTGTAGCCTTTTAAACTATTTTCTAACATTTTTGGCTTTCCGAAATGAAGAACCTGATACTCCGATCCAAAACAGCCAAAATTGTCAATAAGGATACTCATAGGAAGGGTTCAAAACAGATTCTGATACCGATATTCCGAACCTTGGTTAGTAAGGATAGGGAGCCTCTTCAGACCAATGTATTTTCAGGCGTTCTCTTCTTTTACTAAAACCTTCACTTCATTTAGACCCAGGATCACTTACATATAAATGTATTCCTCATGTACTTGAGACAAGCTTGCAGTTATTTATGGTAATTTTATGAAAAACATTAATTGCATAACACCTGTTCTCTATTGTGGAGATTCAGATTTGGGTGAGGAATAGAAGAGAAGAGAACAAGAAGAAGGGAGAATGACTAGGTTTTTTTTTCCTATTTCTCGGTAATGAGCAACAAATGGATACTATCACATGTATAAATATCACCCCCCTGCAGACGGAATTGTCATTTTGCATGTATGCTAATAAGCCAAAAACCACGCTAATTGTGCCTCCATCCAGACTCTAGTATGGTCTGTTTCCAAGTTTCTTTTTGCACCCCCTTCAAATTTGGCATAAACGTCGTTTCCCGGAGATGCTGGAATTATACTTTTGTGTGATATCTATCCAAGTGTTAGCTTAATTATGCCTGTTGGGAAGTTTAATCTAGGATAGTGTTATATGTACCGTAGTTATTTATCTTAAATATAAATAGAAGTTACTGATGAGGGGTTTAGAAAAACAAATTTAATTTGTATCAGTAGATCAGTAGAAAATGAGAACAGAGGATGCTAGGAGTTCATTAGGATAGTATATAGGAATTATGACGGTATATAAGATAAATTTTGCCCTGTAGGTATATGAGTTTGGTTGATTACTTCACTGGTCACAATTTGGCATGTTTCTTCTCCAATATTAGCATTTGCCTCAAAATAATAATAATATATGTATATACCTCTTAACATTTTTTGTGGGTTGTATATTTAGGTTCTCTAAACGAACAAGCAGCTGGTCTTTTGATGAGAAACTTCTTATACAATCAATTTACAAGGTACTTCTTTTTGGCCTTAACTGTACAATGAAAATGAATTAGCTTGCTTCAAATGATTAAATTCCATAAATTCATTTTTTGTTGTTTAAAGTGACTTTCTCTAATCAAGTTGGTTCCTAATTATGTTGTGTAGGTTCTTGTTTCTGTATCCAAAAACAATCCCATTTTCCTATATATAAGAGATGTTGAGAGCCTTCTGTATAAGTCCCAAAGGACATATTCCTTGTTTGAGAAAATGTTGAAGAAGCTCTCTACACCCGTGTTGATACTTGGTTCAAGAACTTTGGATGCAGATGGTGACTTTAGAGAAGTTGATGAGAGGCTTACCGTCTTGTTCCCCTACAACATAAAGATCAAGCCTCCAGAAGACGAAACCCATCTTGTTAGTTGGAAATCTCAACTAGAAGAAGACATGAAAAAGATTCAAATTCAGGACAATAGAAACCATATTGCAGAAGTACTACTCACTGCAAATGATCTCGACTGCGATGATTTGAGCTCTATTTGTCTGACAGATACAATAATTCTTGGTAATTATATAGAAGAAATTATGGTGTCAGCAGTGTCTTACCATTTGATAAACAATAAGGAACCTGAGTATAGAAATGGGAAGCTTGTTATTTCTTCAAAGAGGTAATTTATATTTCCCATTATTACGGGTAGTTTCTGTTGAACCTTCTTATTCCTTCTCTTATCATCTTCGAACTTTTCATTTCATATGGAAGTTTGTCCCATGGGTTAAGTCTATTTCAAGAAAGTAATATTAGCGGCAAGGATACCCTAAAGCTTGAGGTGAATGCTGAAGCCGGTAACGAAGAAAATGCAGCTACCAGTAAATTACAGAATGCTGAAGCTCCAACTTCTGAAAGCAAAAGTGAAGCAGACAAATCGCCATCAGCAAAAGCACCTGTAAATTCTCCTTTCCTCTGTTATGCGCAGAAACATATATACTTGTTTTCGTTCAGTACCATGATTATGTTCATCATTATTATCATCATCATCGTCATCATCATATAGCATTTTTTGCATTAGAATGGGTATGTTGTGGAACACAACTCAACATAGTTACTACAAAAAACTCTTATGGAAGGAAAACGAGGATAGAAGATCTCACAAGGATTTTCCACACCATGGAGTTTGCTAATACAAGATATAACTTTGAAAAATTATGTCTGTTGCTGAGACCTTATCACTCTATTTCACATGATAACTACAATATTTTTGGAACCTTGTTATATAGTATGAATTTTGGATAAAGGTTTTGTTGTTGTTGTTGTTTGTTATATAGTATGTATGATCTTACCTCATAATTCAGTGATCCTAGATAGTCTTGAATGGACTTTGACATATTTTTGCCATTCAAATATGCGAACACACCCTGTACCATGAAGAAGGTATGTTCTCTCAGCACACAACATAAAACTGCCTACTGATATTCTGAGTGCAAGTTTGTGCTCGTGATATATGTACGAGGGTCAGTTCATGGTCTTCAAGTGCAAAATGTCGCTTAGACTATTCCAACTTGCACATGATTTTTGTACAGAATTGGTTGTGTTGACAATGTTTTACAGTTGGGTACAAACCATTAATCCCAGATATTGTGAGTGCTAATACATGAAATACTAACTTTTCCATTGTCATCGTCACTTAACAGTATCTTATAAATATGATTGATGAAAAAAAAAAAGAATTACCCGCTACTTCATTAGTGTTAAACTGTTTTATACTAGACTCTAAGTTGTTGATTATGACTTATTTGCTTTTATTCATTAAGGATGCAGGATAAATTTGATATATTTGTGTAGAGATGCTAATTATCTGTAGGTTCAGTGTTATGAAAATTGTGTATCTGCTTATTAAAAGAATCATCGCAGAACTATTTTATCTATGATCAAGAATATTAACAATTTCTCATCATATTCTTTCTCCTTTTCTGGATAATGAAAGTATGATCATGTCTGCTTAAAGAAATTCAAATATGCTTACTAAAAAAATTAAGATTGTAATGGAACAGGAAGTTCCGGATAATGAATTTGAAAAGCGGATTAGACCTGCGGTTATCCCAGCCAATGAAATTGGAGTAACATTTGATGATATAGGCGCCTTAAGTGACATCAAAGAATCTCTTCAGGAGCTGGTCATGCTTCCTCTCCGTAGACCAGACCTCTTTAAAGGAGGCCTCCTTAAGCCTTGCAGGGGAATATTACTGTTTGGGCCACCTGGGACTGGAAAAACAATGCTGGCTAAGGCCATAGCTAAGGAAGCTGGAGCAAGTTTCATCAATGTTTCAATGTCCACTATCACTTCAAAATGGTTTGGCGAAGATGAGAAGAATGTGCGAGCTTTGTTCACACTGGCTGCAAAAGTTTCACCTACTATAATTTTTGTCGATGAGGTTGATAGTATGCTTGGGCAGCGGAGTAGGGCTGGAGAACATGAGGCTATGAGGAAGATTAAGAATGAGTTCATGACTCACTGGGATGGGCTCTTAACAAGACCTGGTGAACGCATCCTTGTTCTTGCAGCGACAAACAGACCATTTGACCTTGATGAAGCTATTATAAGAAGGTTTGAGCGCAGGTATGTAGTTTTGTGATGTGGCATACAATGTAAATAACTTATTTGGACCGTACACCTCTCGATCTCTAATATTATTTATGATAAGCAGAATCATGGTTGGGTTACCGACATTAGAGAGTCGGGAACTTATCTTGAGGACTATTCTGTCCCAAGAGGTGGTGGAAGAAGGTCTTGACTACAAGGAGCTTGCTACCATGACAGAAGGATACAGTGGTAGTGATCTAAAGGTTTGTTTCTTACAGAATTGTAGCATTGTTAAATGGATTAAGGTTTTTATTAACTTCAAACAAATTTCATGTGCAGAATGTGTGTATGACGGCAGCGTATCGTCCAGTAAGAGAGCTAATTCAGAAGGAAAAGCTCAAGGAATTGGTAAGAGCTTTGTGTGGTTACGTTCTTCAATTTTCTAGTCGCTGGTGTGGGAATTGCCTGAGACAGTAATTTATGGATCTCCAGCTGCAGCATAATCTATTTATTCAGATTTTGTTCCATTCTTATTTTTACCAGCATCAGATCTAGAAACACTATAGCTTAGATACTGAAAAGTTCTATGTATAGACACTTCATCACCTTCTACTTTTCTTTAAAGGATCATTTGTTTTACTTCCTTTGGTTATCCCTATTCATTTCACAAGTCCCTGACCATGGGACTCACTGTTCCAAATCATGAAGAGAGTTTGCATGCTACATCAGAAAAATCATGTGCTTCTAAATTGTCTACTATTGGTACATGTAGCTATTCATTAGGTTTTGCAACTTTGATCATTGTTCCCAGCAACCTTTGACATTTGGTTCCGTGAACAATACTCTCACTGTTAAATGTTAATTGTGGTTATATATTCACTTGCATCAGGAGAAGAAGCAGAAAGTTGATAAAGGGGAGAATATGACGGAGGCATCAGAAACAAAGGAGCAGGATGGGGCCACTAAGGAGGAGGATGGGGTTGAGGAAATTACCTTGAGGCCATTAAACATGGAAGACATGAAGCAGGCAAAGAATCAAGTGAGTTTCTTTTACCTCTACATTTTAGAATCTCTTGTTGTAATAGGAATCGTGCTCGTGCATACTGAAGATGCACAATGTAAGGCCTCTTTGAGAAGAATGATTCGTCAGCATAAGTTCACTTGAATATGTGATCATATGTAGCATGTATTCCGATTAGTAAGGCAATCTAGCCAGTTTTATTGCACCTACTAGGTAAGCAAGCTATGTTGTCGAGATATTTAGGGGATGGAACTCATGTTTTAGCTTGATTAAATAAAGTCAGTAATTATGCAATGGCGTCCTTCAGTTCAAACATTCGCTATATGCTTCCCTTCACTAGTACTCTCCTGAGATCATAATGATGTTCCGCACATCTGCTCTGATTATTCTTTCTTTCTATAAGTTGCCTACTTGTAATTTTGAAACTTTTTTCCTCATCCATGTTTAGTCATGTAGCTATGGCATGCATATGCATATTTTTCTTTCTTCTCCACTCCAAATGTTTGAGAAACTGGCACAACATCAGTTCTTTTCTCTTGGGGATTAATGTAGACTAATCTCTGCCGCAAATTTTGTCCTACAGGTCGCTGCCAGTTTTGCTGCAGAGGGTGCAGTCATGAGCGAACTCAGACAGTGGAATGAGTTGTATGGCGAAGGAGGCTCAAGAAAGAAGCAGCAGTTAACTTACTTCCTTTAAGTTGCCCATGCTGACGGAACCAACTCAAGGACAAAGCAACCGGATAATCACCGAGAAATGAGATTGTTGGCTGTTCTCTAGCAATCGAAGGGTTTCAAAAGCATCGTAAGTTTAGTGGAAGAACTAGAAGCAGGAGAGATATAGGCAAATTTAAATCAAGGATCACTGTAATATATTCTTTCTTGATGATAGGAAGCGTGCATACATGTAGTCTAGTGTGTTATGTTGTGCTCGTCCATATTGTTTAAGAACTGTGGGGGACATTAGCCCCTCCCTTGCATACAAGTTCAGCATTTGTGTAAAGTACTTATCATTGATTGTTATGAAGATATTGTTTAGCAAAACAAATGTCAAACTTGTAGCTGGGAAAAGAGATGAGGTTCTCGGGTGTGATCGACTCTAAGGCCTCGTTTGGTTCGTGGAATCTCCGGGTTGGGAAAGGAAAGTGATTACTTTCCTATGTTTGGGTGTCCAAGGAATTGAGGAGGAAAGGAAAGTGATTTCCAATGGAAGGAAATTAGGGGGGAAAGTGATTCCATCCATCCAAGTAAGGACACTTCCCACATTGAAGTATTCACTTTCCTTTCCAAATTCTTTGGCATTGCCAAACATCGGAAAGGAAAATCAATGGGAATTAAAGTTTCCCAAAGGAAAGGAAATGACGAGAAATTGATTTCCTTCCCTTCCATTCCGCGAACCAAACGAGGCCTAAGGGTGCGTTTGGTAGACGGAAACTTTTTGTATACCCGGAAAATTTTAGGTTATTTATAAGGGCACATCATATTTTGATCAGGGCAATCCCATTTCTAAGTTTGATTTATTTACAAGTTTGTCATTGAAAAAATTACTCAGGGCTATTCCATTTCTAGGTTCATTTTTTTTACTAGGACTGTCAAAATTTTGGTAGTCCTACATATAGTCAGGACTGCCAGAAATTCTGGTAGTCCTACACACAGTCAGGACTGCCAGAAAATTGAACAATCCTTTGTTTTCACTTGCTGTGAATTAGGACTGCCACTATTTCTGGCAGTCCTATCAGTTTGTAGGACTGTCAGAAAATTGGACAGTCCTAGTCAACGCGGATTTGGGTGCCATCGATCTTGAGTAGAAGAGGAAGATGATGGAGGAGAAGAGGAAGATGTTGGACAAGAAGAAGATGAGAAGTTGCTTAGGGATAGTGGAAATTGTGGAGGAGAAGAGGAAGAAGAAGAGGAGAGGAATTAGGGTTTTGGAAGAGAGAATGAAATTTGGAAATGAAACAAAATTTTGGATTTTTTTTTTGGGTTGGGGACAGCCCTATGATAAAATAAAAATGGATTGCTCTGAGTAAATTTTTCCAAAATCAGGGCTAGTCCCAATCCGGACTAGCTCCGATCAAAAAGATATACCCTTATAAATAACCAAAATTTATGATTGGAATATTTTTCCACGTTTGGTTTACCCTATTAAAATTTATTCCCAAAAATAATAAATAACCGGATAAATTGGGCTAATTATAAGGGCACAGGTTTTTTTGATCGGGGATAGCCAGGATTAGGGCTAGCCAGATTTTGAGGAAATTTTACTCGGGCTGTCCAAATTTTTCATTCAGGGGGCTGTCCAAACCCCACAGCCCCCCCAAACCCGAAAAATCACTCTTTTCAAATTTTCACTCTCTCTTCACAAACCATATTTTCCCTCTTCTCTCTTCTTCTTCTTCTTCTTCTTCTTCTCCACCATTCCCCACTCCTCTCTCTCCATTTTTTTTTCGATCCTCATCTCCACCATTTCCAACCTACTCACCATTTTTCAACGATCTCTCCCTACGATGGCACGCAAACGTTCCTCTCAATCAAGGTAAGAAACCTAATATTTAAAGTTGTCAATTCCCCCCAAAATTCTATTAATTTAGTTCGAAAAACCCAAGTATGTAATGATAGTTAGACCTCTCGAGTCGACTACGACTGCCCATGTTTCTGGCAGTCCTATGTACTGTTAGGACTGCCAGAAAGAGAGGCAGTCCACTTGTACAGCAAGTATAACACAGGACTGCCGCACTTAGTGACAGTCCTTTATACATAAAGGACTGCCACTAAGTGCGGCAGTCCTGTGTTATACTTGCTGTACAAGTGGACTGTCGCTCTTTCTGGCAGTCCTATGTACTGTTATGACTGCCTGAAAGTGAGGCAGTCCACTTGTACAGCAAGTATAACACGGGACTGCCGCACTTTGTGGCAGTCCTTTATGCATAAGGACTGCCACAAAGTGCGGCAGTCCCGTGTTATACTTGCTGTACAAGTGGTCTGCCTCACTTTCAGGCAGTCATAACAGTACATAGGACTGCCAGAAAGAGCGGCAGTCCTGTATTGGGAGTCTTTTGATGTTTGCTAAGTATTAATCGATTGATATTAAATATTCGTATTCACACCCGAATCCGAAGACGAAGAACGTTGACGTCGAGGGTGAAAGAAAACGTCCTACCGCATCGGAGCGGAAGGCACGTGAAGCTGAGCGGGTTCGCGAAAAACCAATAACGATAGGAGAACCGGCGGCACCCTCTCAGACTGCAACACGTCGAACCAAACGCGTTGCAAGTAAATCGAAGCAACAGAAGACTCGTCCTGATTCTCCCTCCTCCGATGATGATTTGTCCATTGTTCATAGAGGGGGGACGATGGTTCCGGACCTTCTCACGCGAAGGCCGCTTCTGATAGAGCTATCGGGAAGTGAGCCCAATCGGTTGCTCACTATTGAAGTCTCTGCCTAACCACATATCTTACCAAATTTGGAAGGATCTGGCAAGTTCATTACCTTAGATGTAAATTGACTTTTGAAAATAGTAGTTACATTTTATATTTATATATTCTTTATCTTGTTTTATTTTCAGAAAAGCTCGCGTATCTTGCGGGTCATTAACCACGCTAAGATGTGCAGTACATGGGATTTTGACAATTTGAAAGAATGTGAAGGCCAAAATCATCCCACTGGGTTACAGCATATTGCGAAACACTCGTACAAGATCTTGGATCACGCACTGATCTCTGCGTTTGTGGAGCGGTGGCATCCCGAAACAAACAGTTTCCATTTCTCATCCGGGGAGTTGACGATCACCCTCGACGACGTCCACCACATTTTGGGACTTAGAGTTGATGGTCGTCCAATGCTGATGAATTATTCTACGGACGACTTTGAGATGTATGACGAGATGGTGGAATTGGTCGCCAATTCACTCGGTATTGAGGCAGAGAATTTTGTCAGTCTCCCCGAGTTTAAGAAGTTGTACGGAGTTCCTTTGAGTTTTCTTAGGAATACACACAATGATGATGATGACGATGAGGACGATGAAGATGACAATGAGGACGACGCCAACGACGATGTAGTGGTCCGGGCATACATGCATTTCATCTTGGGAGCCGTCTGCATTCCGGACAAGTCCGGAACCTCGATTCACGCCAAATATGTGAACAATTTTATGAACTTAGGCACTGTGGATCAAATATCCTTTGGAAGCGGTATACTAGCTTATCTCTACCGCGAACTTGGCGCTGCATCTAGAGTCGGATCGAAGACTATAGCTGGTTGTCAAACTCTGCTCCATGTGAGTCAAGTAAATCGTACTTTGTTTATAGTTTAAATAAAATTAGGTCGATTAATATGTGTGTCATCTACATTTCATGTACAGCATGGATATACGAACATTTCCCGACGCTAAAGAGGGCTACTCTTAACAAAGACAGAGCAGCTACCTAGGATGTGCAAGTGGAATCCAGTTAAGATAGATAGCAGACATCCGCATACTTTGGCTTTCCTGCGTATCGCACTTGAAGATATGAACAAAAGGAGGTGAGACAATGCTAACTTAAATTTTATTTACTTAGGATTTCATTCTAGTGAAAATACTAACTTCTTTGATCTTGATTACTTATACTATGATGTATTATTTGGCATCCATATAAGGATCTTTGAAATAGTTCTCGTCCGTTGCAAGTAGTTTCACTATTTCAAGGTCTGATATCCTGTCATGAAATTGAGGAGCCTCATATGCCAGACAGAGTGCTTCGTCAGTTTGGCTACGTGCAAACTATACCGGGCACTTTGAATTTGAGGACTTCTTCAAAATGGACCAAAGCATCAACCTATGTCCCGTCGGACTACCGTTGGGACTCTTACTTCTTCACTGAGTGGCAAGTCACGTAGTTGGTGAAACTTTACAACGTCTGGTGGTGCAGATGTGGGATTGTAGTGATGAATATATGAATTATTATGTAGAGGCCGACATGGTATGATGTTGAATCCAGATACGCGAGGTGATGAAGTGCCGGTAGCTGCTCCTCTACCAAACAAGGCAGGCCTGCTTGACACACTGCAAAAGATGGCAAGTAGTAGTATGTCGAATTAATGTTTACCAGTATAGTATAACCTGGCTAATTTAGACCCTTAATTTTTCCTTCAGGCTTCGAAAGTAAGAAACTTGGAAAAAGTCTCATGCTGTGCAAGGGAGAGAACTACGTCGACGTTGCTAACCAGATGCAGAACATCGCATTAGACTATCCGTTTCTCGAAAACGAGCGACGGACTAAGATGCGTCATGAGAAAAAATGACTTGGTTGTACTTGTTTGAACAATTTGTGTGCCGCTTTTGTTGTACTGTGTTTCGAATACTTGTTGACGTCTTGTTGTAATATATTTTGAATACTTATAATGTCGAACTCCCGTATCATTTTGTTGTAATATGCTTTTGTTGTAATATGTTTTGAATACTTAATGTCGAACTCCCGTATCATTTTGTTGTAATATGCTTTTGTTGTAATATATTTTGAATACTTAATGTCGAACACCAACAGATGTCTCCTGAACATTGCAAGTTCTAATTAGGACTGCCATAACTATGGCAGTCCATCGTGAATGAAGGACTGCCAGAGAACTCGGCAGTCCAAGTTAGAACTTGCTGTGAACAAGGACTGCCCAGGAAACTGGGCAGTCCTTGTTCACAGCAAGTGTAAACGTGGACTGCCCAGTTCTCTGGCAGTCCTTCATTCATGATGGACTGCCAGAGAACTGGGCATTCTACCTAGAACTTGCTGTGAACAAGGATTCCCAGGAAGTTCTAACTAGGACAGTCCATGTTCACAGCAAGTTCTAACTAGGACTGTCCAGTTCCCTGGCAGTCCTTCATTCACGATGGACTGCCAGAGTTCTGGGCAGTCCAAGTTAGAACTTGCTGTGAACAAGGACTGCCCGGAAACTGGGCAGTCCTTGTTCACAGCAAGTTTAAACCTGGACTGCCCAGTTCTCTGGCAGTCCTTCATTCACGATGGACTGTCAGAGTTCTGGGCAGTCCTACTTAGAACTTGCTGTGAACAAGGACTGCCCAGAAAACTGGCAGTCCTTGTTCACAGCAACTTTAAACCTGGACTGCCCAGTTCTCTGGCAGTCCTTCATTCATGATGGACTGCCAGAGTTCTGGACAGTCTGGTAAGAACTTGCTGTGAACAAGGACTACCCAGTTTCCTGGGCAGTCATTATTCACAGCAAGTTTAAATAGTCATACTCAAATATAAATGTGATACTCAACTGTAAATGTGATACTCAAATGTCATACCAAAGGACATAAACTTCCTTCTTCTTCTTTACAAAATGATGTAAAATAGTGTATCTGAGTAGGACCAAAGATATAAACATTTCTTTTTACAACCACATTCTTCGGTATCAAATGTGACAAAACTATCGGTGTAGGACCAAAGAAATGTTTATCCTTCTTTCTAGTTACAAAATGTGACAAAACTATCGGTGTAGGACCAAAGAAATGTTTATCCTTCTTTCTAGTTACAAAATATGACAAAACTATCGGTGTACCCACTATCAGTCAATCAATACATTGTAGTGGTCTTTCGGCATTGGTATAGGTTCCACGTAGTTTGTTTTCTTCTTGTAGCCATTGATCGCATCGGTGTAGAGCGTCGTCCAAGCGATCGATTCTTCCGGAGCATGTTTATACCAGACTGGATCAGGGGGGAATAGGACTGTGCCCGATCAACCGCGGGATGACGAAGTGATTATCATCAAGTCCAATGGCATATAGAGTGGACATAGTGTAGTCTGCCGGAGGAGCGGTCATTGGGAAGAAAGTGTTGTTACTTCTCTTCGACAGAACGATAATTGAGATCTTGTACCTGTAAGCGAATACAAATGCAGTATAAGTATTTATCAAACTTTTCACGTTAGTAAGAATGTGTCGGTATATTGTACCTATTAGCGAATAGATATGCAGCAGAAGGAATATCCATGTAATGTTCCTCTCCAGTAGTCTGATCGGCGCACGGAATGCTTGTCAACAATTCTCCAACTGTATCTGGGCTTAGTAATTTGCTGTAGAAGGGAAGATGAGACTCCAACTCCTCGTACAGCTCTGCTCTAACCTGCCTCCATCCGTCTTTAACGGAGTAGCCTAGATGTCTTGCAAGGGCGTGGTACCCACAATGTCCATCTTTAGGCACATTTTTAATAGACCAAGGGCCCGTTTGGTTTGCAGGATTGGACAACGTAATGTAATTGGCATTACGTTGTCAATCTAACTCGGGTGTTTGGTTGGACAAAAAAAATTAGATGTAATGTAATCGCGATTACAAGTTTGATTACATTACATCAGTTTCTTCTAAACTCAATTACATCATAAAACCTATGTAATCGCAATTACATTACAACTTAAGCGGAAGGTTGGTATGCTATAATTTGGTCTTTTGTTCGTTTTTGGTCATTTTTTGTTGTTTTTGTTTGTTTTTGGTCATTTTTGTTCGGTTTTGGTCGTTTTTGTTCGTTTTTTGTCATTTTTGTTCGTTTTTGGTCATTTTATGTTGTTTTTGTTTATTTTTTGTCGTTTTGGTCGTTTTGGTCGTTTTTGGTCGTTTTTTGTTGTTATTTTTGTTCGTTTTTGTTGTTTTTTGTTTTTTTTTTCGTTTTTGTCCTTTTTTGTTGTTTTTGTCCGTTTTTTGTCGTTTTTGTTCGTTTTTCGTCATTTTGTTCGTTTTTGTTTTTTTTTTTGTTTTTTTGTCGGTTTTTGTTGTTTTTGTCCGTTTTTTTGTCGTTGTTGTTCGTTTTTGTCATTTTTGTTCGTTTTTCGTTGTTTTTGTTTGTTTTTTGTCGTTTTTGTCATTTTTTTTGTTGGTTTTGGTCCCTTTTTGTTCGTTTTTTGTCGTTTTTGTTCGTTTTTATAATTTTTGTTCATTTTTTCATTTTTGTTCGGTTTTTGTCGTTTTTGTCCTTTTTTTCGTTTTTTGTCGTTTTTGTTCGTTTTTGTTATTTTTGGTTGTTTTATTTTTTTTTGTCGTCTTTTTGTTGTTTTTGTCCCTTTTTTGTCGTTTTTGTTCTTTTTTGGCATTTTTTTTTTTTTCGTTTTTTGTGTTTTGTTTGTTTTTTTTTTGTCGTTTTGTCGTTTTTTTTTGTTTTTGGTCTTTTTTTTGTTCGTTGTGTTCGTTTTTTGTAATTTTTGTTCGTTTTTTGTCATTTTTGTTCGATTTTTTGTCGTTTTGTCCTTTTTTGTTTTTTTTTTTGTCGTTTTTGTTCATTTTTGTCATTTTTGTCCGTTTTTGGTTGTTTTGTTTGTTTTTTTGTCGTTTTGTCCTTATTTTTGTTGTTTTGTCCGTTTTTGTCGTTTTTGTTCATTTTTTGTCATTTTTGTTCGTTTTTGGTTGTTTTTGTTGTTTTTTGTCATTTTTGTCCTTTTTTTTTGTTCTTTTTGTCCTTTTTTTTGTCGTTTTTGTTCATTTTTTGCCTTTTTTTATCGTTTTTGGTTCATTTTTTATGTTTTTTTATCGTTTTTGTCGATTTTGCTCATTTTTTTGCCATTTCTGCATGTTATTTATCATTTTGTCGATCTTGTACGTTTTTTGACCATTTTTCACGTTTTATCGTCTTCTATCGTTTTTGGTCGATTTTGCATATTTTTTGTCGCTTTTTTATCATTTTTTTGCTTTTTTTTGGGTCTTTTTTCACTTTTTTTTTTGTTCGTTTATACTCGTTTTTTTCTTTTTGTTTGTTGTTTTTGTCGTTTTTGTTCCCTTTTTTGTCGTTTTTGGATTTTTTTTGCAAGTTTTTTAATCTTTTTATCGTTTTTTTTGCTCGTTTAATTCCCTCTTGTTTTTGCCTTTTTCGTATTTTCGTTTTTTGTCATTTCTGTTCCTTTTTTATCGTTTTTATTTTTTTGCTCTTTTTATTTTATCGTTTTTTGTCATTTTTTCCTTTTTTTGTCGTTTTTGTTCATTTTTTGCCCCTTTTTTATTTTTGGTCGTTTTTTCGTCCTTTTTTTTTCTTTCATTTATTGTTGTTTTTTGTCAATTTTTTTGTTTTTTGTCATTTTTTTTATCATTATTGGTCACTTTTTATGGTTTTCACATTTTTGATCTTTTTTGTCGTTTTTTTTTTTTATCGCTTTTTCATTTTTGGTTTTTTTTTTCCTTCTGTTTTGTTCGTTTGTCATTTTTGGTATTTTTATTTTTTGTCTTTTTTTTCATTTTTGGTCTTTTTTTAGCAGAAAACAAACCATTTCCCCCCTTTTTTTATTATTTATTTTTAATTTTTTTTTCTTTTTTCTTTTTAAATTTTGAAATTTTGTATTGATCAACTTTTTAAATTTTATGTTGTATTTTAAAAAAATATTAATTAAAATTCAATTACATTACATGGTAAACCAAACACATGAATGCAATTAACATACATTACATGGTTTGATTCATATTTCAACCAAACATAGTAATGTAATTGTAATTCCATTACATTACAAACTCAATTACATTACAAACCCAATTCCATTGCGATTACGATTACTTACAATGAACCAAACGCAACCCAAATGTACTCCCGATCGCAGGATTAAATATATGAATGTACATGTCGAATGTGACACCAACTCTTGTTTTCTGTTTCTTCTGTTGAATAGGAAGCTTGTCATTCCTCTTTGGACAAACGAACCTTTCCATGCTTCTTTCAATATGCTCAAATAATGATAGTTCTCTTCTAGTAGACTCGAGCTTCTTCTTCTGTGTTCTTGTAAGTCTCTTGGTGGTCTACCCTTCGGGGCAACGACAACAGATGGCTCCTGCACATGACTGCTTATCGGGTGGGCAAGTTCTTGATTTTACGTTCAATAAACTTCCTCTCAGGTTCTAGTGCAGCACACCATCTTGCATGAAGAAGTTTAACTTCTGGCAAGGAAAAAATCGTCGTGACTGTCCACCATAGGCATAACTGACAATTGTCTCCAACATTGATCAACGACCACTACTGGAATAGGTCTGCCTTGACGTCTATATTCGTTGATCTCATGAGCACAAGAAGGCCGAGAGAATGTCGATGTGTACCACATTCTTCGGTATCAACACCAACTGAATTTGCCCGAGCAATCTCATCAAATATAAACCCCAAAGCATAGTGAGACAATTGGATTAAATCAGACAAAAGCTTCTCTTTCCTATGTTCGTGCTTTACAATATTCAGGCTCATCTGAAATGAAGCCTTGATCTCGTTCACCGTCGAGTTGGTCATTAGATTAATCGACTGCCAAACTGACACAAAACCGCCGATCCGATGAACGTATATATTTCTTCAGTTTTGAGTGTGAACCTTCGGCACGGTTTGTAGTGTCGTGCCGTAATGCTTCACCTTATTCGTCTATGCTAAGACGAAATCTTCTTTAAATGGATCAACCCATGTGTCTTTGATATAAGATATACATGGCTTGTTGCTACTTTCCCACTTCTTTGAACTCTGTCACGCCCCAGAACCAGAATACTGGAGAGCGGGGCAGACATAGCCAGCTACGTATAACGAATGGAATCCACACCGCTATACGGTCACGGCTGTCTAGATATGTGAGGGTTTCACTACAATCCATCAGTCTCTTAAGGTCATGAAATAGCCTATTGTCTCAATCTCAACCAACTATAATAATTACAAGATGTCAGACCACCAATACACAATAGTAAGGCGTCCCATACATTACATATTCGAATGATCATGAAGCTAGTCATTACAAAATGTGAGGACTAGCAAGAGTTCAGTCATACATGATAACCCCCCGGGCTTGTCAATTATGTTACAGCCCGTAGGCAGACAATAAGTAAAAGCTGCAACCGAGCTAACACTTGCTCGTCGGCTAAACGCCTCAAAGAATAATTTACAATATTACAGTGGAAGAACAAAAGAAACCCACTCGATGCCCTGGTTACGCCGGGTGACCACCATCGGCTGGAAAGCAGGGATCCTTTGGCTGCTCCGTATCTGGCCATACAAAACCACTGGTCAGACCCCAGAAAGAGCAAGTGCCACAAAGGAGGCTTCACTTAGGACTAAAACCAACAAATCATTAGCATTCAACATGTAAGAAAATAATAAGTAACACAGATTAAGGTTTGTGCACTACCAATGCACTTGTCCCAATCAGAGAAAGTAATTAAGTGAAGCATCAATGACGTAAGACAACTGGAGAATCATGCTAAATAAAATATAGCTGGGCAATATAGAAGAGAAACGAAGGTACTATTCCGGAAGCCAGGTCACAATCCTTAAACCAAACAAGGACCGAGATTGTAACCCTTCACCTGAACGAACTTAGTCTCTGATCATTTATTGCTAACGGTGACAATCATTAAGGGAATAATGAGAGAGTACAATGGTAAAAGTGCAATGAAGAGTACAATACTAGAGTGACATAGAGTACAATCATTATAGTGACAATCTGGATGATAATCATTCAATCATTTGGTACAATCTTGCAATCAATCACTTCTAGACAATACTATACTGAACTAGACTCCATCCAATCAATCACGGCCAATCATAGCCTACGGCTTTCTACATTAACTAACTAGGGTTCACAATCCTAGTTACTAGCAAGATGCAATGAGATGCTCCAAGTAGTCACAGGCCCTGCAGCTATCCAGGTTATCCAGGCAATCATTATGTGACAATTTAGAGAGTACAATGCATTAGAGTGACAATAGAGTTCAATCATTTAAGTGACAATGGTGGGTGCCCCCACATAACAGTGGGCTGGAAATGTGCCCTACTCGTCGGCAGGCTACAAGTCCAAACATTTGCGCCGGGATAACGGGATCGCCTGTAACTGGGAACATCTCTTCATGTCTAGTAATTATACTAATCATTGACCTTAGTCCATTTCAGTAGGTACTCCTGACCGTGGTACTCAGGAGTCCCCTCCTAGACATGATGCACAGGACTGGATTATTTGTACAAGCAAGCAAGCAGGAACACCCACGTGTCAGAGTTGGTTATACAAGTCAAGTTACAAGTTACACGTCAAGTCAAGTCAGGAGTGCGCCGCCACGGGCCACTATCAAGTTATCAAGATAAATCATGTCAGGTTACTTGTCGGGAGTGCGCCACGACGGGCCACTATCAAGTCAGGTTGGTCATGTCAGGAGTGCACCACTACGGGTCACTGTCGTTTATGCTAGTACCTTGTCATACCATGCCATGTACAATAGTCATTCCAAACATATTAAGTAAAATCAAGTTCATGACAAAAGGCGTAAGGATATAAAATGGACGTAAAATATCTAATAAAATCAATACAGGACTATAGAAGAGCCAGGCTTAAAGAAATAAAACCAAAACTCCAAGAGCCAATGGATTGCGCAAGGGGTCAGGGATTGGATTGCGCAGGAATGGTTGGCGCAGGCTGCGAAGTGCGCAGACTTAGACTGCGCAGGCAATGGATGGCGCAGGATGCAGACTGCGCAGGCTTAGACTACGCAGGCAATGATGGCGCAGGATGCAGACTGCGCAGGCTTAGACTGCGCAGGCAATGGATGGCGCAGGATGCAGACTGCGCAGGGGTCAAGCGCGCAGGAGCCGATGGCGCAGGGTTGGATGCGCAATCGGGCAGCGGCCAGGCTGCGCAGTCAGCGACCAACGCTAAAGAGCGCGGCGCGGGAGGCTGCGCGTTCAGTGCTGCGCTAAAGAGCGCAGACTGTAGATCTTCTTCTCCAGGCCGAGAGGAACATCAAGAACACCCAAAATTCAATCCTTCATATCTTAGTCAAATCAAAGCCAAATCTATATTTTCAAAGTTCTAACTTGAGTAAAATTGAATTCTCTTCCACATGGAACAATCAAAACATGAAAATGAACAAGTTTTATAGATCAAAACCACCAAAATCCGAAAATAATTTCCTAGATCTACAAAATTCCAAGCCCCAAATGGAGAAACCCAAGTTCTAATGTTGCTTAAAATGAGCTAATAAAGCTATTAGACAAATAAAATATAGCCCTCAAGTGATAGCAAGATGCAACTTGCCTAGGTTGGTGGTTGGTGGAGAGGAAAGAGTAATGAGGAAGAAGATGAAGAAAAATAAATGAGGAGAGAGAGAGAGAGAGAGGGAATTGATATTTATGGTGGTGGTGGTTCTCCATCAACCCAAAATAAACCAAATCAAAATAAACCAAGGTGAACCAAGTCAAGGCCAATAAACCCTCTCTCTAGCAATTTAAACCAAATGAACCGAAATAAACCAAGCCTCACTAATCCAAAATAAACCAATGAACCATTAAAACCAATTGAACTATCAATGCCAATTAAAACCAAGCCAATGCAAATAAACCAAGATAACTAATCATGACTAAATAAAATATGGGTCCAAAACACGTATACGTATACTAAATACGTATCACGAATTTGGGACATTACAAACTCCAACCACGCTTTGTCAAAAGCGTCTACAGTACTTGCTCGCCAAACAAGGCCCCAATCGTCGTAGAATTCTATAAAGCGGTCCATATCAAGTTTGTCGTCTACTTTTTCAAACCTGCTCTTGCATTGTGCTTGAATATTTCGATTAATATGCCATGTACATAGTACGAGCATGAGGAAATACGATATCTATAGCATTCACCAATGCATATTCTCGATCGATGACAAAAACAGACGGCTCTTTGTGTCCAGTGTAAAGTGTCTTCAATTTGTTCAATGCCCATGTATAGTCATCTACTGTTTCATTCTTCAAGAAACAAAATGCAACTGAAAATGATTTACATTTGACGTGAAGCCGACAATGTAGAAAAGTGGCATCTTGAATTTGTTAGTCTTGTACGTGCAATCAGCCACCAAGACATCGGCAAAGGACCGTGCCAAATGCGTACACTCCGGATGCGCCCAAAATAGAAGTAATTTCATTAGACGGCGGATGTCTTCTATGGTACTCCACATAGTGATTGTCGGCAAGTAACTTCAAAACTTGTTGCATCGCCATTCTTCCTCTTAGGGTATTTGTCCTCGATCTCGAGAGTGTATTGTAGATTGTCCTTATTGTTGACTTGTTCTGTTCATTCTTCTGGCGCACCGCGGAATAAATTTGCTTCGGCCAACTCCGAAGCAGGACAATTCTTCAACTAACTTCTTCTCCTGTCGTTCAACCTTCGGCATAGGGATGACTGGTAAGTGTCTCCGCCACCGTATGATTGTGCATCCCATTTCTGACATCAACTGTCCACTTTCCATCATTTCTTGAGACAAGCACAATCTTGAAAGGACAACCACACTTTCTGGACCCTACCCCTTCTCCGGGACTTTTTTTCGGGCATTCTTCTTTCCTTCGATGAAGCCTAAATGTCCCACCTCTTGCGCATCCAAGATCAGCAGTTTTACGACACGACGGGCCTCGTAATGACCTTGAAATGACAAGGACTGTGTTTGCTTGCCTTCCAACTTGTCTGCACCATTCTAATGCTTCTTCATAAGATTCAAATGCGACATCCGTTGAGAATATACTCAAGTCAATGGAAATAGGAGGTGGTATGCCCTACATTAATTTCAAAAAAAAATTGCCAATCACAATTACAACAAAAATTACAATATCAACAACTTCAAGACTGTCAAAGAAAATTGTCATTCCTTCAGGACTGTACAACAGGACTGCCAGACATTCTGCCAGTCCATCGTGTTTTATAGACTGCCAGAAAGCTGGCAGTCCTGTTTTATACTAGTTCTACACATAGACTGCCGAGTTTTGTGGCAGTCCTTCGTGTTTTATAGACTGCCAGAAAGTCTGGCAGTCCTATTTAACACTAGTTCTACACATAGACTGTCGAGTTATGTGGCAGTCCTACGTGTTTTATGGACTGCCGGAAAGTCTAGCAGTCCAACTGTACAGTATTTCTACATATAGACTGCCGCATAATCTGGCAGTCCTCGTTACTTCTTGGACTGCCATGTTTTGCGGCAATCCTATTTTACACTAGTTCTACAAATAGACTGCCGCGTAATGGCAGTCCTTCGTGTTCTATGGACTGCCAGAAAGTCTGGCAGTCCTGTTGTACAGTCGAATGCGTATTTCGTCGGTCGAAAATTTCGAGAGTTCTTCTGGTGTTTTGTCGTGTTCTTCGGAAGATCCGGGTTCCTCGATTGATAGACGTGATGATCCACTTTCTTCCATAATTTCTACATTGGGACAAAATAAGATTACTTCAAAAAAAAAAACAAATAACCTCAGAAATTTTGTCGTTTAGCGGACGTTATCGTACCGATATTCTAAATTTCCTTGGA
>JANAVB010009399.1:10284274-10346774 GCA_029216955.1 Iris pallida
CCCTCATTCAACAATTCCAAAATAAATTCTAATAAATTCAAATAACCCCAAAAATGACAAAAATACCCTCAAACTAGAAATATGGTAGTGACATGCGGCCCAGCATGGCCGAACACTAAAAGACGTATGCGGCTCAAAATGACTCAAGTAGACTGACCCATCCTGCGATATGACACGTGGCAGGCTGACCAAGTCTCAACCACCCAGATTTACTGCAAACAAAATCTTAACAAGTCACCAGCTGGCGGCTAAAGAGCGGGTTTTGTGTGATGTTGTAGCCACGTGGTCACATGGCCATCTATGCGGCTCAAGATATCTATCACTATAAATAGCAGGGTACCACACCTATGCAAAAGACTGGCAACCTACGAAGGGCAATTTCTTCTAGAGCAAGGATCGTGTCAGATAGTCCAGGGAGTAAGAGAGTTGCTACACTTTCTCGAGCCTCCATCGTCACCCCCAGAATAAAAAACTAAACAATTATACTTAGATTGTTTCTTAGGATTTCTTTTTAGGCTTTTTCTTGTACAAGCAAGTTTGCAATCATGTTCAATTCCTCTGCAATTCTTGTTCTTGATATTAATGGCAAACACTTATGTGCTAGATATCAGACCTATCCTAAGGAATCACATGTGAGCTCCGTTAAGCGTATCCTCTGATACCTTAAAGGTACTTTGACAACCGGTCTATGGTATTCCAAAACTGATTTGTTTGACCTGATAGGTTACTCGGATGCAGATTTTGCTGGATGCAAGGTCGATCAAAAAGTACCAGTGGCACATATCATTTCCTATGAAAGTCCATAGTCTCCTGGTTTTCTAAGAAATAAAATTCTGTTGTATTATCGATATCCGAGGCTGAGTATATAGCTGCAGGACGTTATTGTGCACAGATTTGTGGATGAAGCAAACTTTGGAAGACTATTAGTTATCTTATAACAACATCGCTATTTACTGCAATAACACTAGCACAATAAATCTTAAAAAAATTATGTTTGTCACTCTCGCACTAAACACATAGAGATTAGACATCACTTTCTTAGAGACTATATATTACAGGGATATATTAGTTTAGAATTTGTTGACACTGAGCATCAATTAGCTGACATCTTCACTAAACCCCTAGATGAAGATCTTTTTTAACTTTATACGAAGAGAATTAGGAAATTTGGATGTTGAAGTTTTATAATTGAATATTACTTGATCTAAATTCATAAATTCGTAGAAAATATTTTAGTTATAAGCCGAATGGGCCCTTCTGACAAAAAGACGTAAAAGTCTAAGCAAAACGGTGCCATGTGTCTTCGGACAACTGCTAGCTGGGATCCGACCCCTACAGCTAATCCAATATTCTATACATTTTGTGTATTTTGGTTAATTAATAAAAATTATTTTTTTTCAACACAAGTATTTCTAATTATACTTTGCATAAAAGTTAAAACCTATATCAATTTCTTTTTATTTCTGTCTTTAATACACAGGGATCGAACTCGAACCGAACTCTGTCCGAACTCGGGCCGAACTCAGTCTAGGGTAAGTTAGAACTGAACTGAACAGTCGGGTTTTCCCCTTTATAAACACCCTCAAACTTCATCTTCTTTATCTACTAGCAACAAAAAACCACCAAAACCGTAAGCCTAGCCACCTATACTCCATATTACAAGCCACTCAAGCCCTAAAAACACCGACTCCGAGCTATCTCGGGGTTCTCTTCCACTGTTTCGAGTAAATTTTGATATATCTCTACTCTTTCCTCATCTTTTCAATTCCTATGGCTCCCAAAATTCCTCATTTTTCTAAAAAGAAAAGGAAAATTGGAGAAGCTTCTTCCTCTACTGCTCCCGAGGAAGGTCCATTTTCTCTATTTAGTCCCGCCATGCCGGACGGAGACTATTTTGATGATTTTTTTCGTATCATAAGATGCTTCGAATGAATGGTCAATAATTTTCATTAAACGAAAAATTTGTTCGGGAAGTCTAATCAATTTTAACTTGTTCCTCGATCATACAAACGTCTTTGGGCACTTAGACCTTATCGTCCTAGTTCAATCTAATTTTCCTATCTATTCTAATGCTATTAGAATGTTTTATTGTAATCTATCGGTCACAAAGGGCACGATTAAATCAAAAGTTGGTGGAATTGACATTGAGTTTGATGTCGATGATCTGTCAATCATGTTTCATATTTCCAATATAGGGGAAGCATTAGTGGATATCACCTCTGTATAATTTTTAGCCCATATGACTATTGACTCTTTTCGTGATTTTTATGTACACCCAATTCACGTCCCAAATGTAGTCTTCGCCCCAAGCATCTGAACAACTACTTTTATGATTTACATCAGATGTTTTTATGCTATTCTTCCCAAACAAATCTCCACCAATGAGATCACATACTTGGAACTCTCTGCTATTTAATATCTCCACTTTCAAGTTTCATTCAGTCCTTCAAAGAACATTATCGCTGTTATGGAAAAGTGTCGCAAGAAATTGTGACTTCTCTATGCGATGTATATGGCTTACATCTTTCCGTACTTTGAGGTTATATTGGACGATTGTGCTCAAGAAGCTCCATCTGTCCATCTTCATGAGCATCGTCGAGTCGCTCATGTTCCAGCCGTCCATGCTCCCCCTCCTTCCGTTGACCTATCAGCTGACAGCTCACATCCTTCTCATCCTCCTAGTGATGTTACCCTTGAGTCTCTTCAGGCCTTGATGTTGGAACAGTTCAGGTCCATGAATTTTCGTACCACTCTTCAGTTACAGGCCATATCCAACACCATGAGGGATGTTACTTACAGCTTTGCTTACAACTTTGGCGGCCCTATTCCCATGGTTCGTGACCCCTCGGTGATTGGTTATCGTATTGATGATCGAGAGGCTAATCGATACTTTGACCATGCTGTTGCCCGCTATGATCCTCACTGCACTGCTCAGTCCGATCCTTCTAGGACAGATGATGCTGATGACAATGAGGATGACAATTGAGGATGTTCCTAGTGATATAGCATCACTATTTATGCACTATTTATGTTTTGTTATGTATTATGATAAATGCTTCTTTCAAGCATTATCAAATTTAGTTATTATGAGACTTTTATTTTATGTATTAGTATATGCATTTTCTGTTTTTGTTTATATCAGTTTACAATTTCCAGCAATATGAGTTCTAATGTTTCTTTTGAGTTTATGCAATATTTTTTTTGTATTGAGTACATCACTTTATCATTGTGTCATTTTGCTTATATGACAAAACAGGGGAGAAAATATGATAATTTGTTTATTATCTAGATAAAAGAGGTTTTATTGTTCTAAAGGTTTCTGTTTGAGATTTCTGTCTAGACTTTATAGATGTTCAGTCAACCTGATTTGTTATGGGGGAGTAACCATTAATTATGGGGGAGCAAGTACATTCGTAAGCATTGTACCGATAAACAAGCCACTTCCGTACCTCACAAAGTTTTCTTCCCAACAAAGTTGAACGGTACTAAAAGTATCAATCATAGTTTTGTCAAATTATCAAAATGGAGAAGATTATTGGCCCATACAGCCATGGTCAACCTAATTTTGATAATTGACATAAACTCCGACATTGATATGAAAAGACAAAGATCACAACAGATATAGTCAAGCAGATTTTTCTACTTTATTCTGGATTTTCTTTTTATTCAGTCTAGATAATTTGTGAGTCGGGATCATTGGTAATTCAGAAGTCTATCCTCGCAAACCCATAATTTAGACCTAAAATAAATCCTAAACTCCTACCCATCTAAAAACCCTTGCTAAAATCAAAACCAGGTCTGAAATCCTCTTAGCCGAACTCAGGCCGAGTTCTGACCAAACTCGGTTCCCTTGGTTCACTCCTGGTCAGCATCAAATTCCTATTCCTTTTGATCTCTAAAGTTCAAATTTCTGAACGTTGCCCTAATCGAGTTTTGCCCGAACTCTGGTCTAAAAATTCCTATAAATAGAGAAGACTTTGTCATTTCTAATCACTCATTCATTCTTCATCTTCTTTATCTATTCTAAAGTCTTCTTATCTACAAAAAGCTTCAATATTTCTATTTCTAAGACAACTCCTATTCTTCTAAGTGACGGTCATTTTCTATTAGGAGTATTCGAGTTGTAGAAGCTTGGAGTATAAAAGATTTCTTCAGAAAGGGTTGAAGTTTTGATCGTCGGCTTCGGATTAAAATATGACGGTGTTGAAGTTGGCGTGTTCTTCGAAGTAAAGCACGCGGTGTAACCTCTATTTCAAATAGTAGATTAATAGCGGGAAAGAGTTCTCGCGACTGGACTAGTCCTCTCAGCGGGAAACCAGTATAAACCTCGGTGTCCGCGTTGCTTTCTTGCCTTATTTAAATACTAATTTACTTTGCTGCATTTAAGTATTTACTTATAATTTCCTTTACCTGCTTAAATTTTTACTGGAGATATTTTTTCACTGCACTCTATTCACCCCCCTCTAGAGGTGCTATCGATCATACACTTTACAACTCGAACCCCAAACTCTAGATTGAAACAGAATGGCACTTGGCTTGGCTATGCGTCGTTAAAGGCTAGATATGAAAGTGAATAGCTCTGGAATGCTTTTAAATAAAGAGAGAAGAGAGGAGTGATTGAATGAATTGGAATGGAAAGTTCTCCTCTATTTATAGCATTTTTTAGGGCAGAACTCGGGCAGAGTTCGGGTCCATAAATTTTGTAATTCGAAAAGTGGTTACATATATTCAGGAAGACTAAAACTGTTCTAGAAATAAACTAGCAGAACTCGGGTAGAGTTCAGGCTGAACTAGAGCCAAACTCAAGTAGAGTTCTCATATGAATATCTGTTCAAAATAATGTATGGCCTTTTGTATGGGTATTGGATATGGGTTCGATATAGGATTAGATATAGGATTAGGTATATAGGTAGGCTTTTGAATATGGAGTTTAGAAAGCCAGTTGCCAATCTGATCAACCTTACATTTTTCCTATACTCAATAAAAGGAAAAGTATAAAATAAAATAGAAAACAAATTTTGATCTGCATCTGTAGTTTTTATACAACGAAGATGACAAGTAGTAGCTTGTTGAAAGTAGACATTTTGTTCTTGTACCTGTGATGTACTATTTGTGTATCGACCAAAGTCTATGTAGGTGTGACTATTAGCAATGGGCCAATAATATCCTCTATTTTGATAATTGACAAACTTTGAGTTTTTTAAAATAATATCAAAAATAACTTTTAAAAAATTTTTGTACCTCTCGTTTGGTAGTTGGCACATTTGTTGCGTACTTGGCACATTTATTGATTTTCGTATATACACTCTTCTCCCCCTTTGTCATTTGTATAAAATGGAAGCTCTCCACAAATTGTGAGTGCAAATAACATAAGAAAGAAGCCAAGATCTTGACAAAAAGATAGAGAAATAAATATGGCCACCAATATGACTAACTGCATAAATAGAAATGGTAGTAACACTAAAAACTCAGTAGCATAATCATAAACGTACATAGAACCACGAAATATGGAAGTTTAAAGGAGACTTTCCATACCTAGTGCATAAAAACATAAAATCAACTAAAAAACTACTATACGATCATCAGTCATCAGATACATAACCAAAAAGCCTAATGCTATCATCAACTCGCATCATTGCCAGTGTCAGCAGAACGACCAGGGTCAATATGATGTTGTCGGGTCAAAGAAGCGCCAAGCCTGACGATCCTCGAACCTGGGTCTGTCGAAGTCTGGATGGCGAAGGATCGGAGGGGGACCACTGGGATGATGAGCCAGGATCTAGTGAACGTCGACAATACCGTTCCGCGAGTCTGGAACTGGTATGTCATGCGATAGTTAGTGTCTCGCTGAAGCATGCAATCTGCCTGATAGCGCTCATCCTCGAGAATGCATCAAGCCTTGATTGATCGAAAAGCTGATCGATGGTAAGGGTAGGAGGGACATCAGCAGGAGGGGCCTCGACATGAGGGACAGGTGCAGATGAGGAGCTGGGCAGGTGAAATACCTCTGGCACCAACTACATGAGGGATAGTATATAAAATTTTCCAAACGTATGAAGCTCAAAAGGTGTACCATCTATAGGACAGGTATCTAAGGAGATGTTAAACCTACGAAGTGAAGTAGCATATAGGCAACTCTAGAGGAGGGTGAATAGAGTTTGTGTCTATAATGACCAATTAAAATTAACTCTATGCTAAGTCCAGAAAATAATTACTAGAGAATATATAATCAGAGCGTAATAGTGCAGAAAGTAAAAGTGTTTAGAAGAACAAATGCAAACACAGCAATATATCCTGGTATTCCTTGTAGAGGACTAGTCCATGTAAAACCCCCAAATTTTCTACTATTTTCTTTATTATTAAATTTGGCACTGATTTAAAAATTTTGTATTGTACGTCGCATAGTCGTACTAAAACTCCTCTAACTGTCCTATCACCATGACCATTACCACCCAATGTAACCATATCTTTGTATTGAACTACTCGACCTTTCCCTCGACACTAAATTTACAATCTTGACTTTCTAATCACTTGAATTTAAGAGTGATTACAATCGTCTCTTAATCATACCCTCAACCTAGACTACGACCATATAAACTTCTTTGAACCCTCCTATCTACTGTTGTGCCTTCTCACCCCCTCCTAATTCTTAATTTCGAGGACGAATTTTTTTAAGTTGGGTAGGATGTAAAACCCCTAAATTTTCTACTATTTTATTTATTATGAAATTTGGCATTGATTTAAAATTTTGTATTGTACGTCGCATAGTCGTATTATACATCGCACACAAAATTTTATTTTTCGTAGTTGCTCGTCAAGTGCGAATATGTACGAGCGTACATATTTTAGAAAAATATTTTTTCTATTTTATTATACACTTTCAAAATATTATATAATTATTATTTTGCTATAAAAAGTCTTTTTTTTTAGTAGTTATTAATCATAAATAATATTTTATTGTATACTAGGAAAAGCATAATTATGTAAAAAATATTTGTGCATACATATATTTCGTAATTATTTATTAGTCTATTTTAAATAAAAATGTAATTTTTAAGATTTATTAATATTAATATTTTATTATTCAAAAAGATATTTAAAAATAATTATTATTTTCGAAATTATTATTAATGGTATTTTGAAAAATATATTTGGAAGTTATTGTGGCCATTTGAATCTTGATTTGATTTTTGGATTTATTTAAATAGATCAAATTAATATCTATAATTGAGATTGGATTTAATTGATTTGATTTTAAACTAAGAGAATTTGATTTGATTTAAATTAGATTTGGATTTGGATTTGGATTTGATTGCTTTTAAATTAAATTAGGAAATATCTAAATTGGGTTAAAGGAATCCTAATTCTTATCTAATTGGAAATTTCACATCCTATAAATAGGCAGGTACTCCTCCATATTATTTTTTTACCACAAATCAACTTTCAAACCATCATTGTCAAAATTTCTCTCTTGCCTCAATTTTCAAAGGTTGTAGCAACTTCGAATGACCATAACTCCCAACTCCGGACTCCTTTTGACCTCCAGTTTTTTTTATTGGAATCGTATTGAGGTATATTTTCTGAATGTAAATTTTATTTTCATAAATTCGGAACTTAATTTTCTGAAAATTTGTGGAGTGTCAGTGGTCCGAAATCTGACACGTTTTAGTGTTTTTGAGATTCTGGGAGAACCAGGAATCAGAATCACGATCCGTTTGAAGTTTCGGAATACTGACAGAAAAATACATATCATATATTTTTCCTAAAAAAATTTCAGAATATTTATTTTTGGTTTATATTTTAGAAGTTTGTCACATCGTCTGAGTTCATCTTGTATAGCCTTGTACCTATTCTGTACCCAACGGGATTGTCGTTTCACCAGCAAGGACCTCAGGCAAGACACCTTGCCATTTACTGTTTATTTATTTAGCTCATATTTCATGCATTGTTCATTTTTTTATGCAAAATAAACTGTGATACATGGCATAACCTGTTATAACTTACTGTTCATTTATATTCTCCTGCTATGTATTATTTTTCTTACACATTAAACCTAGATTTAAGGACCATCTTGTGTGTTGCATTCATAGGCCTTGACACAATTATACCACGTTATTGTGAGTCACATATAGGACGCGGACATGCGTGATTGGCTGGCCACCAGTACGTATAAGTCGTACGTTAGGAAATAACTGCTAATAGAATTGCATGCTAGAAAACTTAGCAGTTATGAGTTGGCATTGGGCGGGGAGAACATGATTGGAAGTTGACTACCACCCTATCTATCATAGACTCGCTCGCTACTGAGGAACGATAGGTAGACTATATGCTATAGACTCGCTCGATACTGAGGAATAGTATATGGTGTTGTGACTCGCTACTGAGGTACTGCATTGGTATTTTCTTGACTTGACCCGTAGTCATGAGACCATGAACTGTTCTTAAAACTGCATTCACTTAGACTGGTTAGGCTACCTTTATCCGTTAGGTACGAGTACTTTTGGTTTGAGTACTTGTATCTGACCGTGACTTGGAACAATAACTTGTCGCGGATTAGTTCGTCACATCTTGTCCTTGTTTGGTTGTAGGTGTGACTTACTACTTCGATGAGAAGATATTGAACCTTGTTGGGGTCCGGATACCATATTGGATTTATAGCATGGAAAGATACGTCACCGTGAATTAGTTTACCATCTCCTGTCCTTGTTTGGTTGGGGAGATGGTACGCTCGTTCAATAGGTGCGTATTGGACCATGTTATAATTCAATTGACTTATTTATTTGAGCAATATTTATTCAGTTTATATGACATGATATTATGTGTCTTGTTACGTCCCTCTGAGGACCTGGTTATCTCCCCACGTTCTAGCTCTAGCCGTGATCATCGCTATTCTCTTCGAGGGTGATTGCACTTGGATCGTCTTCGCTTTGCTCGCCAAATTCATATCTTTTCTTATGTATTTTTTCCTTTACTTGTTGGTAGTGGATTTGTCTCCGCCCAACATATTGTATCAAGACAATTCATCATCATTATACGACATTTTTTTTATTTATTTTGTGTGGATGAGATTAGTTATGGTTCTACTGTATTTTACAGCTTATGTACTCATACGAGGATTCCATATATTGGAGTGTACTTCGTATAAATACAGCTGCATGTCTACGTTCTTAGTCCTACATATTTTGGGACTGGGGCGTTACAGTCCAGGCCCGACAACTCTTGTTTGGAGTTGAAATCCGCTATTTGTGAAATAGGGTACACACGTGCCTTTAATCCAAAGAGCACGCCAACTTCTTACGGACATGAGCCTTAAATCCAAAGCGCATGAATACTTTCAACTTCGCAGATGCGAAAGTTAAAATTTCCAAGTGACTTCTTTTCAACCCTTGCACAGAACTTCTAGCTGAATCGTACTGAGCACCTTGGGGCTAGAAAGTTTTGTGGCTAGGGGATTTGGAAGGGTAAGGCTTAGAGCATATAAGGCTTAGATGAGTGAAAGCTTGATAGTGAAAGATGATTTGATATGAGAAGAATCAAGCACTATTTATACTAGGTAGGGGAGGCAGAGTTCGGCCATAGTTGTGTCCCAAAATATTCAAAAATTCGAATGTTGGACAGATCGCAGCAAGGTGGCACTAAAAATTAGGTTGTTGATTTTAAGTAGCCCGAGTTCGGTCTGCCTCGGACCAGAAGCCTTATATGGGTAAGGGTGGTTTGGTTTGGTTCAGGAATTGGTTTGTTTATATGGTGGAGTTGGATAAATATGTTTAGGGTTCGAGATGACATAGTGCGACTCAACGTATATATTTTTCTAGACTCAATAAATCAAAAATTACATAATGAGAACAAATTACATTTATAATGCAAAAGCTTGTAGATGACGCCTGTCTTGAACTTGATGTGTCGTATTGGATCATAGGTGATGTTCTGTCATGAACTTGATGTTTCGTATTGGATCATATCAGATATCAGGTGTTAATTATCTAAATCAGGTTGACTGCGATCCAGTTTGGGTCAACAATCTCCCCTATTTTGATAATTGACAAAAATGATACTTGTATGTCTCAATATCCTACCTGGACACATGTTGAAGGAGGGAAGATCTTTTGCAAGTATGAAGTGGCTCCCCCTCAAATGAATATTTTCGTCCAAGTACATAAGATTTATCCAAGCACTACAGATCGATACAATTCATCTACAATATCATATCTTAATAAAATATCACATAGTATGCTATTTTTTTTCCCTTTGTCATTTAGCAAAATAGTGCACAGCTCCCCCGTAAAGGAATATAAAATAGACAAAGTAAAAGATCAAACACACAACATAACCATAACCATAACCAAACTTAACAGTAAAACTAGCAGTATGATAATCCAGCAGGTGAAACTTGCAGTCTGTTAAAACAAACATAAACTACATAGTGCATGAAATGAGACGAAAGAGCAGAAACATAACTAGAGTGCATCAGTAGCATCATAAAGTACTAAACCACAACAATCATGGAGCAGAAGAACGGGATGGTAAAATACAGATAAAATAGTGCATAAATTTATATGTAGGTTACTTCATCAGAAGATCCGACTTTTGGCAGGATAGAAGAAAATATAATACGATGAAGTTCATAAAAGGGTTGGTTAAGATATTTAGCACGACGTTTTCGAGGACGAAGGTTGGGTGCACACATCATGTCTTTGCACTAATAAAGTTGTGTCATCAATTGATTTTATAAAAAGTCTCGTTTCAATCTTCCCTTTTGAAAAATCTTTTTCAAGTAAGAAAGTGCTTAGGCATTCATACCAAGCGCGAGGGACTTGTTTGAGGCCATAAATGTAGAAGCATGGAAAAGAATAGTAATTTTTATGCGGCCCAGAATCAAACATGAAACTCCATGCGGCTCAAAACTTGGGGAGTTTCATGCGGTTCAAAATCCTTGGGAGCTTTATGCGGCTCAGAAAGCTTCATGTGACTCAGAAGCTCCCTGCGGCCTTATACGGTACAACAAAATCTGCCTGTACAGCTGGCCATTATTACTTTGACATATTGGCGACGGCTCTGACAGAAATGATGGCT
The DNA here is from genome assembly GCA_029216955.1 of Iris pallida. Taxonomy (NCBI): domain Eukaryota; kingdom Viridiplantae; phylum Streptophyta; class Magnoliopsida; order Asparagales; family Iridaceae; genus Iris; species Iris pallida. Next base: position 10,295,348 of record JANAVB010009399.1, read on the forward strand.
CTAACATAAAGACGAGACGTAACATGCTCCTAAAAAGACGAGAAAATTTTTATGATATCTGGCACAGTCCACAAATTCTAAAAAAATAGTTCTTTATGCGGATCGCCTATGCCACTCTTATGCGGCTCAGTCGTGTGACCATTCTCATGCGGCTCAGTCATGAGACCATTCTCATGCAGCTCAGTCGTGAGACTATTCTCATGCGGCTCAATCATGAGACCACTCTCATGCGGCTCAGTCATGAAGCATACCTCATGCGGCTCTGTCATGAGACATCTCTCATGCGGCTCATCACAAAGTAGCAGTTGAGACACGTGGCGGAAGTTGACCAAGTCTTGACAGTTCAGATTTATGCAACAAACAGATCATGATCAATCTTAACCAATCCCTAAATGTCCACTTTCTCGAGATACAGTTACAAGGATATGGCCCAAAATCAGCCACGTGGTTGTACACCTCCACTACTCATGAATTCCTATAAATAGCAAGGTGCTATTCCCTTGTACACACACAGGGACAGACAGAGATACACATAGAGCATTTCTTCGTCGGAGCCGAGGTTGCGTTCGATCGTCCAAGGAGTAAGACAGAGTTGATAGCACTTTTTCGAGCCTCTACCGTCACCCCCCAGAATCCAAATTAAACAATTGTACTTAGATTGCTTTTACTAGGTTTTGTTCCTAGGCTCTCTTTTGTGCAAGCGAGTTTGTAATTATGAGTTAAAGTTCTGTCCTCCTATAAAACTGTTATGTTCTCTGACAATCAATGGCAAACACTATGGCGACTCTGCTGGGGACTAACTTGTCCAATACTGAGAAGTTGGTGATGCAATCGGACGCAGCCAAACTCGGCTCCATGCAACAGATGCTGGTTGTTCGCTTCGACCAGCAAGCGTTGGAAGAGATGCTCTCCGATGGTAGCGCTAGCCCGATCCAGAAGCGGGCCGGCACGAAAAAGGCCCGCATGGAGTGGAGGTCCAAAACTGTTGCTCCTCCCTAAGCTCTGAAAGAAGTGTTCTCTGCTGCCCAAGATGGCGAAGGAGACTCACATGTGGCCCCACTTCAGGACACAGAGGACCCTGCTGTCCCCAAGTCTGGCAAAGGAAAATACTACGATGCTGGACTTGCAGGAGCAAATGGGAAGTCTATACGGTCCAGAAAGAAGCTGCATAAGGGTACCAGCCGTATGAAGAAGGCTCATACGGCCACCAATTCCAGCCGCATGAAGAAGACTCATGCGGCCACCAATTCCAGCTGCATACAGAAGGCTCATGCGGCCACCAATTCCAGCCGCATGCAGAAGGCTCAAGCGGCCACCAATTCCAGCCGTATGTAGAAGGCTCATGCGGCTAACAATCTCAGTCGCATGCAGAATACTTATGCGGCTAGCAATTCCAGCCACAGGGAAATGGCCTATGCAGCATCCAATCCCAGCCGCCGACTATCTGTCCTATGCGGCTCGGGTTCAGTCTTCGACCACCTTTCATACGGTCCTGGCATCAGATGCTCCAATAAGGATGTGCCAGACTCTGTGCGGCACAGTTTGGACTCTTCCTACTACACGCCCTTGGATGTCAGGACGAAAAAGTCTAGGACAGCACGGGCTCATCGAGCTCAGTCAGCTGTCCCAACCTCTGACCATCAGAGAGTCCCGCTAACTGTTATGCGGGCCTCTGATGGAAAGTTGTACAGAACCGCCCGTGTCCCGCCCCCGGCGGCAAATGGACAAGGTGGTTCCCAAGAGTCTCCTAACAATGATCGAGGCCAAGTGCTTTTACTAGCCCCGAATCAGGGAGCAAACATAATACCAACGCACTCGTGTGCTCGAGATTCCCGGGCCCACAAAACGAGTGTAAAGGTTGATCGAGATGCCCTTGACTTGTGCGATTTGATTATTCACAAGCGCAAGGAAAGAGAAAAAATCTTGGGTTGCAAAGAGTCTTTCAATGGACATCATTGCACTCAAGTCATTGTCAACTGCTGCTGTAACAAGACAGCAGTACAAGAGGACCGGCAGTCCGTCTTCCAACGACTGCAGCAGCCAGGATCGATCCTAGAACAAAGCTCAGGAGATGAGGCACTTCCTTTCGCCTTCTGTAACTCTGCCCGGAAGGTCCCTACCGGTAAGAAAGGGAAGAAAATAAATATGTCTAGTCCGACAATCTCAACCAGCACAGCCAAGAAACTCTCATCTAAGCGGTTGTCCACAACCGTCACAGGAGGAGTTTATCAAGGTACCCATTCAAAGACGAAATCTTAAACACTTGGAGATTCGTCATCGTCATCTCTGGGGGTAGTTGAAGCTGGGGGTATCACTCCTCGGAACATCCACGACAATCCGGTGTTCCAAGAAAAAGAACTAGGGAAAACAATCCCCCCAACAGATACAGCAGATTCTGATGTCCCTGAAGACGTCCACAAGTGCCAAGATGAGGAAACCTCCTATGCAGGGGGTAGCACTTCATTCGAGTCCGAACCTAAGGAGAACATTCCAACATATCCCGACAACTTCTCTATTCGAGGGTATGATTCGGAGAGCACGTCTTCTACAGTTCCTTCCACTGCTCCTCATGTGAGAACAGTGTTCATGACTAAGAATGACCAAGATGACCCCAGTGATCGGCAACGCCTCGACACTCTTGAGGCCATACTTTATACCTTGGTTAAGTCTGTGGATGAGATCAAGACGTCCCTACCGGCCCTCCAAGGAAGGACACCTGGCGAAACAAGCTTGGGTCCCACCGTCAATGAGGACTCAAACACAACCGTACCAACCCCGGGCGATAATCCACCCGGAATGTTATCTCCCACTGCTGTAGAAGAGGCCAGGAAAGCGAGAAGAGAAGTCCAGGAGCTTTGAGCAATATTCCATGCCCGAGAAACCTCCTAGGACCTAAAGATATGACAGCCGTATCCCGCTGCATGGAGAGATGTCCCCTTCCCTCCTCGATACAAACCATTCAACATCAATCCATATGACGAAAAGACATCTGCAAGCCGATACATGACCTACATCGAGGTCACAACAGACCATCTGCCGCATGACGATGCCATCTTCACGAGGTTGTTCATTAGGGCATTAGAGGGGATCGTATTCGAATGGTACCGCAACCTGTCGGATAACTGCATCCATTTCTTTGCCAGCTTCAAACACATGTTCTTGGAGAGGTTCTACGAGGTGGGATAAGATGTAACAATGTCAACCCTCATGGACATTGTTCAAGGAGAGAAGGAGCTGACAATGAATTACATTGAGCAGTTTCGCCAAACCGCGATGAAGTTGCCCTCCGGTAATCCGGACACTTTTTTGATTGAAATTTGCCAGAAGCGACTGCTCCCCACAATCAGCCTCTTGATGGGCGAAAGTCATTTTAAAGACTGGAAGACCTTCATCATCAATGCCACTAGCACAGAAGCCAAATTGAAGAAGGCTCGTCAATTGGGATTATATATCTCGGATGGGGAAGACAAGGGCAAACGCCCCAACAACAACAACAACAACGGCGGTAATTCCTCTAACAACCGAGACACCAAAGGCAAGCAGGCTATGGTGGCCGACACAGCAAAAAAACCTAAACCAAAGCAGGCAAAGAAGCAGTGGCCTCAGGTGACTTACTCCTTCGAAGATAGCCATGGCAAGCCCATCTTTGACATGCTCTTGCAAGGAGATAGAATTCAGCTCCCTCCGCCGAGACGTGAACCTCGACCTACAGAAATGGAGAGCCCAAAGTACTGTCACTACCACCGCTATGTTCACCATGCCACTCAAGACTGCTTCCAATTGAAGCGATATATCCAGAACCTCATCGATTCTAAGGCTCTGGCCATTGATTTTGAGGAGGGTAACGGTGGCTGCCAACATGGTGTCAGTCCAATTCGGCATCTTCCCTCCAACGAGGACCCAAGATGGCGTAGTACCCGTCTTCCGGGCAACAATGGAGGTCACTAACCTTTCACTCCCCGAGACCAGACGACTGGGCTGGTGCCCCTCACTACGTCAAGAGGGGAGGTCATGTGGGTCCACCCGGACTTGGTGCCTGAAGTAACTCAGTTGGCACCATCCTATACCGGCAAGAAGAAGGGCAGAAAGACTAAGTCCTGCCACACAATTTCAGCCGATATCGAAGAAACGACAGCTGTCGTTACCCGATCCGGTGCACAAACTCAACCCATGTCGGGTAACTCAGCTGAAGAACGCCAGCCGGCCACTGCTGATGCCCCGGGACCTTCTCAGCCTCCGCCGGCCGATAAGCCTAAGCCAAAGGAGACCCGCTTTGACAAGCCGCTCCGTAAAGATGTACCGTAAGGGCTGGAGAGGCCCTACAATTTTGACATTCATGCACAATTGGCCAACACACCAGCCAAATTGTCATTATATGAGCTCCTGAGACTCTTCAAGGATGTTCGTGTCGTACTGAGTCAAGCACTCCAGAATGCCGACGCGTATTTGGCTCAGGTCAAGCTTACAGGGGAGAGCTCGCCGATGGATCTCTAGAACAACGCTTGTACAGGTGCCATGTCCAACATCGTATTCACTCCGCAAGATATGGTCATCAAGACCAAACTGTACGATCGCCCTCTGTATTACACTGGATACGTTGGCGGCATCAATGTGGATCGGATGCATATTGATTCCGATTCTTTGATAAGCATCATTCCGAAGAGCTTGCATTACCTCCTATGCATCTCTATGCATCGACTGACACCTACCAGCACCACAATCAGCAGTTTCAATTTTGAAAGAAGCTATCCTATTGGGAAGATTGGCCTAAAATGCCAAATTGGCGACCTTCAGTCGGAAGTGACCTGCTATGTCATAGATGTAGATACATCCTACAACATCCTCCTTGGGCGGCCGTGGATATACGATTACATGATCGTGCCCTCCACTTTGCACCAATACTTTAAATATGTCGACAAGCACGACTTCTTAAAGACGGAATTTGCCGACATCGATCCCTTCAAAGGAGTTGAATCCTACTATTCAGATTCCTGCTTGTACGAGAAATCCAAAAGGCACTTGATCAAGGAGGATACTCAAGAGCAGACGAAGGCTATGATGGAATCAGAAGAACCTCTGAAGATCCACCTCCAGCCCCGCAAACCGGAAAGAACTGCACCTCTTATAGCCACTCTGCGTAAGGAAGCAACTAGTCTCCTGGTGCTCACTGCACAAAAGGAGCAGATGGTTATCCTACTGCCAAGGTCTGGTCAAGGGTCGAGATCTACTGTGGAGCCACTGACAATCAGACTGCCAAGGGCCGGCCAACAACAAACAGAAGAGATCAATTCTTCTGTTAAGCCGATGGTCATTCGTCTACCAAGATAAGCCGACAGTCGAGCGCTAAGCTAGGGACTACTAGTGAGCCAACAACTCCACGTCCAGCACCATGCGCTAAGCCAGGAACCGCTAGTGCACCAACGACCCCATGTCCTGCACCACCGGTAGAATCCCTGATGATCAAGCTGTCCCGGTCATCTTGTATCGCCCCAGTCCCAAAATACGTAGGACTAGGAACGTAGACATGCCAGCTGTATCCATACGAGTATACTCCAATATATGGAAGCCTCGTATAAATACATAAGCTGTAAAATACTGTAGAACCATAACTAATCTCATCCACACAGAATAAATGAATAAAAGATCATATAATGAGAATAAATTTGTCTTGATACAATATGTTGGGCGGAGACAAATCCACTACCAACAAAATATAAAAAAGTACATAGAAAATGAAATGAGTGGCGAGCGAAGCGAAGTCAATCCAAATGCAATCATCCTCGAAGAAATAACGATGAGCACGGCTAGAGCTAGAGCACCTGCGAAAGACAATAGCGCACACCTGGAGAGATAACCAGGTCCTCAGAGGGACGTAGCAAGATACAAAAAACACTATGCCATATAAACTGTGATATATAATATAAAGAAAGAAATATATTTGCACTCAGGTGCCTAACCAGTCTACAGTGATAATACAATAAGAACAAACCCTTGACGTATGGGCAGGATCAGGAATATCAGGAATCAGGACTGTAACTCCCATTGGAGATAACCGGCAATCAGGACCGTACCTCCCACTGGAGATAACCGGCTAGCAGGACCGTACCTCCCACTGGAGATAACCGGCAATCAAGACAGTGCATATATGACCCATACATTAAGGAACTGTTCTTCCCACCCAATGCCTATTAGAGTCACACCCATGACTCATATGTACCTCTAGTAACCGCCAAGTCTTCTAGCATGCAAATCTTTTGGCAGTTACCCCTATCCGTCGCACGCTCCATACGTATCGGTGGCCAGCCGACTACGCGGATACGCGTCCTACATGTGACTCACATCACGTGATACAACAAGTGTCAAGGCCGTATGAGATATACCAATACCTCAACATCAATGGGTGGTCACTAGACTAAGTCAATGCAAGAGAAATAAATAAAGCGAGAAAAACGACCGATAGAGTCGCTTGCACCCAAGTGTGACTTGGACGCACAGTTTAAATATCAAGTAACAAAAATGCTAAAAAATAACAACTGAAAATAAGAAGTATAATAAATCACAGAGTAAGGTGGCAAGGTATCTTGCCTGCGGTGCGAGAAAGGCAAATCCAAGAGTAGCAAGTGTCAGCACCAAAACTCACAAATCACAGATGACTCCAGACGCTGAAACAAACATCAAAAATGATCTTGGTGAAGAAGATATACCTAGGAAACGCCTATCCAAAAGTCAAATTCTGGAACAGGGGCAAAATTGTAATTTTGGGTCAAAACGATGTCCGCCGTTGGACTCGCTTTGCACCGAAACGCGTGCCAAAGTCTACGGTCTCTAAAGTCATCAAACTACATGTCTACGGTTTCAGTTTGAGGAGAGGAACTCAACGGTATGTCCAATTTTGGATTCCGAGGAGCCATGTACAAAACCGCCCGTTTGAGTGGATCGCGGGCCCGCCAAAAAGTGGGTCCCGATTCGACCTTCTCTGAATCGAACCAAACTTGGCATACAGGACCAAAATTTTGATTCGGACCTGTTGGCACAAGTTTCGTCTCGATCCGACGAACGTACACGAAGTTATAGGCAAGTTTGCAAAATGCCGATACGGGGGTATCTCGACGGATACGCGTTGGTTTCGTCACGCACACGCGACGAAACTGAGTTCCGTCAGTTCCCACACGTCCGCAACGTCCATACGCGCCTTTCGATGCGTATAGCGCGCGACCACGTCGCCCGGTTTGTCGGAGCGTACGTCGTATCGGAGAAAATTATGAAATTTTGTATTGTTTTCAAAACAGTTTTTCTCCAACTTTGACATCAAATAACTTTTTACACGTTTATCGAAACAATGATCCAGAAGGTTCTTTGACTTCCCGTTTATGTTGTCTGTGATCACCTTCAATTAGTTTCTACAAAATTTAAATGAACAACAAGGAAATCGGTCGACAAGTTGTCGTTTCAGTTCAGTTTTTAACGGTTTCAGAATCTGGTTTTTCCCTAACTTTATCTCGATTTTTCGAGCAAGTTAGATGGTCATGATGAAATCCATGTGAAGGATCTCGAAGAGGGTCATGTGGGCTTTCTACACGAATTTAGAAAATCGAAAACGAGATAGAATTAAAAGAGAAATCGCGTGGTGAAGTTGGATACCTCGTTGTTCAAAACTGTTCTTGTTGTTTGTTGATGTCGTCGTCGCGGACTGCTGTCGCATGGCTGCGTTACAGCGTACGACGCTGAGTGCGCTCGCCGAAGAGAGGTGGACGAGGGTGGAGGAAGGAGGAGAGAGGAGATTAGGGTTTGGAATTTGCGGCTGCTGCGAGTTGCCTTTGGTATATAAGAGGGTCGGGTTGCAATACTATTATAAGAAGCAAGGTCGTCCGCCCCCCCTCCTTTTAAAAAAATGAAGCTGCTGTTTGCAGCTAATGGATTAGCTTGGTGGGGCCGACCACCAAGCATACACTCTCTTTTTTTTTCTTTTTTTCTTTTTACGCATAAAACTCTAATGCATCATTTAGCCTGGCCCGCCCCCTTTGCTGGGGTGTGGGGGCCGGGCCACTTTTTTTTTTTTTAACTCTATTTATCAATATAAGTGTATATATATACAATTATAAATATAACAAAAATCCTAAATAAGTGCAACAGGAAAAATACTTGTTAATAAAATAATCTCTTAGCCTATTAAAAATATATTTTAATGCACCTATTTATTCATATATTTGATCTAATACATTATCAAAATCATCTACTAATTAATAATGACCAAAAATAATATTAATAAAAATGGGAATAATAGCAACGACAATTAATAATAATAATTATTATTATAGTTATCACAACAAGAATAATAATAATAATAATAATAGCTCAATGTAAGTTGATAAACATGACTAATTATAACTTATTTATGTAACACTCTCATTTACTAAGCCACGTACAGTTATTTGATATCTATCATAATTTATTTTAAATCTAACTATATACACTTATATAGATACATGTACAGCTTACAAAAAAATATGTATATAACAATTATTCAATATAAAATAATTTATAAATACTAAAATAATCCTCCAAAAATTTTGGGGGATTACATCCTACCCAACTTATAAAAATTTTGTCCTCGAAATTAAAATAAAACTTACTATAACCTAAAAATATAATGGGGCCGAATACGAAGGGAGAGTAAGTACTCCATATCGTAAATCGATTCCAGAAAAGATGGAGGTGGTAGTTATAGAAGGAATCCGCACTGTCAACATATTCTGCCAGATATGGTATTCTTAGTCCTACATGGTTCCTGGGTGTTCAATTCATTTGAAGGAATGGTCAAGATTGCTTGGTAAATTCAAAATGAAAGGAATTTGTGGTTCATTCTACGGGAACATGTGCCATACCCGTAGTGTATTTGAAATAGTATACAAGATGGTGTGTTTGTGTGGGACATATAGATCATGTGTGTAGAGTGGCTTGTCTAGTTCATGAGGGTGAGTTGGTTGGAAGAAAGTTGCTAGTATTGTGCTCCCAATAACAAAGTCACGGTGAGGTATCAAGATGATACGGATAAAATAAACGCCACAAACTAATGATGTATTAGTCCCTTTGGAACCAATCCTTGATTACTTAAATCCTAGGTTTTTAACCTCTATTAGCTAGGCAAGATTTCCAATATGAATCATTCCTACTGGGGGAGGGTAGCCTAGAATAGGTTATAACTCAAATAGTTGGCCAATTTGTCAGTCGAGTTGGTTAGGAAGGTTCTGTAAGTCTTGAGGTACGCCTTCTATGACCTTTGTGTTTAAGTAACACAAGGGGCCGCTATTGAGTGGCACACTAGTGGAATGTGTGTAGGGGACTTCGAGTAGATCACAACCATATATTGGCCGAAAGAATTGAGTCAAGGTTGGATCTCTAATTGGAGTCAGAAGGGTCAATGGTATTATGGTAAGGGTTATAACTAGCCATTTTGACCTGAAAGTCGTATCATAAATATTGAGTACAAGGAAACCTGTTTTGTGGGACATGATATATATACATGAAGGTGAACTCGTCTAGGTCTTGTATATAAAATTTGTTGGAAGGTAACAGTCGGTCTCATGCTCTAAATATAAAATTCACGGTCGGGACACCAAATGATCTAAATGGAAAGTGGGAGTTCATGGGGCATTAGTTTATTTTCCTAACAGAAACCAACTTTCCTTACTAAATTAATAGTTCTAGCAAATTCTAAAATTTCGAAGGGCTCCCCAATCTATACTCCACATGACTTAAGATATGGATCCAGGGTAAATGAGGTTAGGGAATTTCAAAGTCTTGATGTAGCATCTTGACTCTTGATTATAAGGGAATACTAGATGACGTAATAGAAATCATAATATAGTAGATATGAATCAAGTTTGTAGTTAGTCCTCCGATTTCGAATAAATGGAAACATTTGTGTATATACAACCTTTATGGCCATAGAAGAATACTTCATGTCTTCGAGCGTTGTTCTTCAAAGTAGGTGACAAAAAACAATATGAGTTTGAGGGAGATGGAATGGAATTACAAATATGGGTTTCAAGGGCGATTGAATAGTTCAAAGAGGAAATTCGTCAAGACCGTTGCGGATGAGACCCTAAAGGACAAGTTTAACTATATCTCAATCCATGTAAAACAATCGAAGGGCGAACCAAAGTGCATTAGGTTGATCAGACCATTATGCACCTGTTCTGACTAGACAATATGTTAGTGGACATGCCCAAATAACATATGTCTTGAAACAAGCTTGATAAAAGAGTACGCTTGCAAAACTAGGCTATAACAGCAGTATTGGTCAAGATGGTGAAGTATGAGTACGCAAGATGGTAATGAAAAGAAATACAAATAACTCAAGTTCCTTGAGAATCTAAGTCTTGTCCGGGGTTTGTGCCTATGTAGTCGTCCTATTATCTTTTTGTCTAAGGCCTTGGTCAATCAAATGGGGTATGGTCCTCTAGGAGTTTTATAGTCTAAGTAATTCAAGTTGTACACTATACCATGGGTTATAAGAACAACGGAAATACTAGGTCATAAGGAAGTCTACCCAACTTATAAGAATTAAACTAATGGTTTTATTTTAACCAAGGAGGCCTACAAGTCATTCTTCTAATATCCCTATTAAGCACGAAGGAAAGATGAGATTTACGATAGAAGGATCAAGCAAGATGCAAACAATGAGTCAAGTGAGAGTTCGAAGATGGAATCGAGATAGGAGGTCAAGTATGTGGATGAGATCCTAGACTTCTAATCCTATTCGCAGGCTTGCTTGGCACGGTAAAGTAACCAAACAATTTATCTTGACCTGCATGGGCCACCACAAAAACATGTAACACCCCAGTCCTAAAATACGTAGGACTAGGAACGTAGACATGCCAGCTGTATCCATACGAAGTATACTCCAATATATGGAAGCCTCGTATAAATACATAAGCTGTAAAATGCAGTAGAACCATAACTAATCTCATCCACACAGAATAAATGAATAAAAGATCATATAATAAGAATAAATTTGTCTTGATACAATATGTTGGGCGGAGACAAATCCACTACCAACAAAATATGAAAAAGTACATAGAAAATAAAATGAGTGGCGAGCGAAGCAAAGTCAATCCAAATGCAATCATCCTCAAAGAAATAACGATGAGCACGGATAGAGCTAGAGCACCTGCAAAAGACAATAGCGCACACCTGGAGAGATAACCAGGTCCTCAGAGGGACGTAGCAAGATACAAGAAATACCATGCCATATAAACTGTGATATATAATATAAAGAAAGAAATATGTATGCACTCAGGTGCCTAACCAGTCTACAATGATAATGCAATAAGAACAAACCCTTGACGCATGGGCAGGATCAGGAATATCAGGAATCAGGACCGTACCTCCCATTGGAGATAACCGGCAATCAGGATCGTACCTCCCACTGGAGATAACCGGCTAGCAGGACCGTACCTCCCACTGGAGATAACCGGCAATCAGGACAGTGCATATATGACCCATACATTAAGGAACTGTTCTTCCCACCCAATGCCTATTAGAGTCATATCCATGACTCATATGTACCTCTAGTAACCGTCAAGTCTTCTAGCATGCAAATCTATTGGCAGTTACCCCTATCCGTCGCACGCTCCATACGTATCGGTGGCCAGCCGACTACGCGGATACGCGTCCTACATGTGACTCACATCACATGATACAACAAGTGTCAAGGCCGTATGAGATATACCAATACCTCAACATCAATGGGTGGTCACTAGACTAAGTCAATGCAAGAGAAATAAATAAAGCGAGAAAAACGACCGATAGAGTCGCTTGCACCCAAGTGTGACTTGGATGCACAGTTTAAATATCAAGTAACAAAAATGCTAAAAAATAACAACTGAAAATAAGAAGTATAATAAATCACAGAGTAAGGTGGCAAGGTATCTTGCCTGCGGTGCGAGAAAGGCAAATCCAAGAGTAGCAAGTGTCAGCACCAAAACTCACAAATCACAGATGACTCCAGACGTTGAAACAAACATAAAAAATGATCTTGGTGAAGAAGATATACCTAGGAAACGCCTATCCAAAAGTCAAATTCTGGAACATGGGCAAAATCGTAATTTCGGGTCAAAACGATATCCGCCGTTGGACTCGCTTTGCACCAAAACGCGTGCCAAAGTCTACGGTCTCTAAAGTCATCAAACTACATGTCTACGGTTTCAGTTTGAGGAGAGGAACTCAACGGTATGTCCATTTTTGGATTCCGAGGAGCCGTGTACAAAACCGCCCGTTTGAGTGGGTCGCGGGCCCGCCAAAAAGTGGGTCCCGATTCGACCTTCTCTGAATCGAACCAAACTTGGCATACATGACCAAAATTTTGATTCGGACCTGTTGGCGCAAGTTTCGTCTCGATCCGACGACCGTACACGAAGTTATAGGCAAGTTTGCAAAATGCCGATACGGGGGTATCTCGACGGATACGCGTTGGTTTCGTCACGCACACGCGACGAAACTGAGTTCCGTCAGTTTCCACATGTCCGCAACGTCCATATGCGCCTTTCAATGCGTATAGCGTGCGACCATGTCGCCCGGTTTGTCGGAGCGTACGTCGTATCGGAGAAAATTCTGAAATTTTGTATTGTTTTCAAAACAGTTTTTCTCCAACTTTGACATCAAATAACTTTTTACACGTTTATCGAAACAATGATCCAGAAGGTTCTTTGCCTTCTCGTTTATGTTGTCTGTGATCACCTTCAATTAGTTTCTACAAAATTTAAATGAACAGCAAGGAAATCGGTCGACAAGTTGTCGTTTCAGTTCTGTTTTTAACGGTTTCAGAATCTGGTTTTTCCCTAACTTTATCTCGATTTTTCGAGCAAGTTAGATGGTTATGATGAAATCCATGTGAAGGATCTCGAAGAGGGTCATGTGGGCTTTCTACACGAATTTAGAAAATCGAAAACGAGATAGAATTGAAAGAGAAATCGCGTGGTGAAGTTGGATACCTCGTTGTTCAAAACTGTTCTTGTTGTTTGTTGATGTCGTCGTCGCGGACTGCTGTCGCGTGGCTGCGTTGCGGCGTACGACGCTGAGTGCGCTCGCCGGAGAGAGGTGGACGAGGGTGGAGGAAGGAGGAGAGAGGAGATTAGGGTTTGGAATTTGCGGCTGCTGCGAGTTGCCTTTGGTATATAAGAGGGTCGGGTTGCAATACTATTATAAGAAGCAAGGTCGTCCGCCCCCCCCTCCTTTTAAAAAAATGAAGCTGCTGTTTGCAGCTAATGGATTAGCTTGGTGGGGCCGACCACCAAGCAAACACTCTCTTTCTTTTTTTTCTTTTTTTTCTTTTTACGCATAAAACTCTAATGCATCATTTAGCCTGGCCCGCCCCCTTTGCTGGGGTGTGGGGGCCGGGCCACTTTTTTTTTTACTCTATTTATCAATATAAGTGTATATATATACAATTATAAATATAACAAAAATCCTAAATAAGTGCAACAGAAAAAATACTTGTTAATAAAATAATCTCTTAGCCTATTAAAAATATATTTTAATGCACCTATTTACTCATATATTTGATCTAATACATTATAAAAATCATTACTAATTAATAATGACCAAAAACAATATTAATAAAAATGGGAATAATAGCAACGACAATTAATAATAATAATTATTATTATAGTTATCACAACAAGAATAATAATAATAATAATAATAATAGCTCAATGTAAGTTGATAAACATGACTAATTATAACTTATTTTGGTAACACTCTCATTTACTAAGCCACGTACAGTTATTTGATATCTATCATAATTTATTTTAAATCTAACTATATACACTTATATAGATACATGTACAGCTTACAAAAAAAATATGTATATAACAATTATTCAATATAAAATAATTTATAAATACTAAAATAATCCTCCAAAAATTTTGGGGGATTACACATCTTTCCTATCTTCATTAATTCAGGGTGTGGCTTAAGAGGAGCTAAAGCTAGCCAAGTATGTGGCTGCCTACACTAATGTTCCTTCTGCTGATGATGTAATACCACTTGAAAAGATACCTTATTTTATCAATAAAGGGCTATCTTTGAATTACCTCGAGCTTAATAAGCACTGTATAATGTATGCTATGGAACACGGTATAGGCACCAACATACACACACAAGTGACAAATGTATATACCATGAACCAACTTACTCTTGTAGAGGGCGCTTGCTTCATAGTCCCGGGAGAGGACCATCCAATCATCTTCGGCCGAAAGAATGGTCAACAGTCCTTCAAGCCAGAAGATGTCGATCTCGTACCCGACACCGGGAGACTGGCCCTTTATCTGTATAGCTCCCGATCCAAGTACCTCATGCAAAAATAGGGGTATGACATGGAGACTACACCAGGCTTGAACTACGACATCGGCCGGCGATTACCTTTACAATTGCCAGTCCCGACTGGAAAACTACAGGATTATTACAACAAAACTAGACGTGGTCTAGGCTATATTACACCTGCAACAACTCCTAAAAGCTCGGATGAGGAATGAGAATGGCATTCACATTCAATCGGATCGCCTACTTCTGATTCGGATGTCAACATCGGGGATGTACTCAGGCAAACTTGGTCTGTCAATATCTTTCTTTAATTTGAAAACATGATCAAAAAATTTAAAATCTTCAAAACTAGGAGTTTGTTTCATAAAAACTTCTTCTCTTATAAAATTATTTTTAAAAAATATTTTAACATACATTTAAATAGTTTAAAATCTCAAAAATTTGCAAATGCTTAAAGCATGTAAATAGATTCTAGTCTCACAACAAAGGCATATGTCCTCATTGTAGTCAATGTTCCTTTTGGTTATAGCCTTAAGGTACGAGGCAGGCTTTATTACGTGTGACTATTCCATTTGTATTGAGTTTGTTTCAAAATACCCATATGGTACCAATTATAGGATCATCAATTGGTTTAGGAACAAGTTTTCTGTCACGCCCCGATTCTGTCGAATCGATAGTCGTCCCCCGGGCGTGATGCCGTGCGAACCTAATTTGCGATCGCACAAGGCATAGTCATAAGGTAATATGAGATACGAGATCTAAGAGAGTACGCAGACAAATTGAATCACACCATGAGTAAAGGAAACGTTAATCTTTATTGATAATAAAATCTTTTACAGACTCCGATACAAGACTCATTGCCGCACGGGCTACAACATAACTCGATTATAAAAGAGTGCCAATGAGATAGCCGTTCCATACATTGCACGCATCCCTCAATATACAACAAAGTACTCCAGTGACCAGGATGGGAGGGACGCTGAGTCATCTTCCTTGGACCGTCGAGAGCCTTCAAAAGTAGAGTCGCAGGAAAAGTCTTCGACGTACGGCCAAAGCTTCAAAATCATGAACGCCGCCGAGCTAGTTGGCGCATCATTCCTGGTTTACGGGACCTACAAAGAGCGAGGATTGGTACGAGCACATGTACTGGCAAATGGCTAATTAAATCCAAGCTCTACATTTGATTCAAGAAATTTTATAAGCATATTAGCTAGCATTTTACATGATCTTTCTAACCAACCTGATCAATTGCATGTTAACATGATTCGAGGCAAGCATATGAAATTGTATAACAATAAGCAACTATCATTTTTAACCCGTGTCATGTGTATTTGTTAAGCCGTAAAAAGGGTGTGAAGGCCATTGGCAATGTCAAGCCATCGCGGACTATAACCAGGTTAGATGGTGACCCTTTCGCGGCGGGTAGCGAGCCCTGTGCGAAAGTTCCTGAATAACTCACGTCGATGAAGGGCTGGCACTTGCTATTCTCGTTCCTCCCGGGCCGAATCGATCCCTTGGCCTAGGCAATCGTTCGAGGAAACTATACCTTGTCGACAAGTTGTCCAATGACTATTTTCTTTTGAACTTAGTCAATTTGCTTACTTAGCCGTATCGTTGCGATAAACGTTAATTGATTCATTCATTGTTTTGCATAGGCTAAGTGGATTTGCATAAGAAGGCACGTTTTCCATTTTCAATACAGGCAGTTCGATAACAAGTAGTTCGTGAATAATCGTGCCACAATTTCTTTGGTTCTACACCATCATAACAAGCATTCATTTAACTTCGTATTGATCATTGAAATAGAGGGACGGGGCAAAGGAGGTAAGCCACTTGCCTTAGCCTTGCTTCAAGCGAGCGACCGGTTGGCTGCACTGACGTCGCCTACACGATCACCTGCAATCGCATAAGCAACTGATTAGAACACTGTGTAATTCAAGGAATTTCGATATGAATACGAAGCTCGAAAATGCAAGTCACGAAAATCCATTCAAAAAATATTCACGAAAACTCATTCACGAAAACCAAAGCCAAAGCCAAATCAAGTACGGCATGAAAACCAGAGCAACGGGAGGTCTCTTCCGACTCAGCCACAGAGCCAATCCTTGAGACGCAACCCGCTGAATATGGGACTTGGTTCCAAAGAAGCCATTCCATAACGTGGAATAGATCTTAATTCAACCGTTCCCGTTCGATCGACTCGGCCGATTCCGACCAATCGGTCCCGACCGAATCGATAGCGACAGTGTTCCTTTTTTGCGCATCCCGTGGACGAAAACGGGGCATGGTGTAGGGACGGGACACTACACCATAACCAACTAATAAAAAGTTTTGTCC
This sequence comes from Iris pallida, assembly GCA_029216955.1. Taxonomy (NCBI): domain Eukaryota; kingdom Viridiplantae; phylum Streptophyta; class Magnoliopsida; order Asparagales; family Iridaceae; genus Iris; species Iris pallida. Next base: position 10,312,010 of record JANAVB010009399.1, read on the forward strand.
TTGAAACTTTAAGGATAGAACCTACCTCTATGAGAACAATGAAGGAAATTTTACCTTTATTTCCGATTCAAGCTCCCACGTCGACTCTTCGACCGAATGGTTCCTCCAGAGGACGCGGATGAGAGGGGTCACTCAATTTTGTAGCAGCTTATCCTTGTGTTCTATGATTTGAACTGGCTCTTCAATGTAGGATAAGTAAGACTTTAGCTCCAGTTGGCCAAAATTTATCACGTGGCTCGGGTCATGCACGTACTTCTGCAGTTGAGAGACGTGGAAGACATTGTGTACACCTTCAAGCACCGTAGGGCAATTTTATTGGCAATTGGGGTGACCCGTTCGAGTATTTCGAACGGCCCAACGAATCTCGGGCTCAACTTTCCTTTCGTGTCGATCCGAGTAACTCCCCGTATGGGCGATACTTTGAGAAATACGTGATCGCCTTCTTGAAACTCGAGGGGTCGACGATGAACGTCTGCATAGCTTTTCTGACGACTCTGTACAGTCTTTAGTCTTTCCCGAATGAGCCAAATTTTCTGTATGGTCTGTTCCACCAGTTCTGGGCTGAGAATCTGCCGCTCTCCGACTTCGTCCCAGCAAATGGGTGATCGGAACTTGCGCCCGTACAAGGCTTCAAACGACGCTATTTGGATGCTGGATTGTCACTACCATATTTCTAGGGTGAGGGTATTTTTGTCATTTTGGGATAATTTAAATTTTTTAGAATTTATTTGAATTTTTGGGAATTTTTAGAAATTATTTTGGAATTGATTGGTGCTAGTTTTAGACATTGACTCATGTTGACTTAGGAGGCTGTCCTATAGGCTAACCTAGGTCAGGACTACTTGGTTAGGTTAAGAAACCCTAGTATGACCTAAGTTAGTGAATTCAAGCTCATTAGAATTATTTTGAGGGAATTTGGAGTTAGTTGGATCTAGGAATGACTTGTGAAATCACAAGTCGTGATCATGAATTAAAACCTTAGAGGCTCAACCCAACCTAGTGAAACCCTAGTCCAACCTCACTTTGCCGGCCACCACTTAGTCTAACCTAGGGATTCTCCCACTATAAATACCCTCCTAAAATCTAGGGTTGCCTCTTTCTTAGGAAGGCACAAAGTTCAAGAAGGTTAGTTTCTATTGTATTTTAATCCCTAGAACACCTTTCCTCTTCCTTTTTCTTTCTAATTTATTCCATTAGGTCCTAATATGCCTATTCTTGCTGTTGTTAAGGTTCCATCTCAGTTCGATGTGATTTGAGTGGATTGGGACATCAAGACAAGAGCTATTGATTGGGGATTTTTCTTGAAAGTTCAAGAATAGGTAACTTTCTCATTTCTCCATGAAATTTTGTTTGGTCTTCATGATTAGGAAGCCCTAGGGGTCCCCTAAGTGTCTGTATCGGTGTCGTGTCAGGTTCCATAAGTTACGTATCCATTTAGACACGTATCAGTGGTAGTGTCTAGGTATTTGTCGAAATGCCACTGAGAGCATTTCGATTTCCTTTGAGCAAAGTTTTTAAATAGGAAATTAGGTTTTATTGTTGTTTATGTATTTTTTGTTCTTCTAATATGAATTTGGTGTCGTGTCGTGTCGAATCGGACACGTGCACACAAGGGTGCATGCGCGCGCGCACAGGCTGCGTGTCCTACCTCTCGGGGTGGATTCCTCGATGGACACGGCGACTTAGGTCATGCCACTTGGCATGGGCCAAGAAGCAATGACTGACACGAGTCCCTCCAAATCTGAGATACCCTTGTGTCGTGTTGGACAAGTATTTGCATGAGCACGTGCAATGGAGTGTGCGGTTCAGTGCACTGAGCTTAGGTTCTGTTTAATTCGATTTTAATGCTTTTAATTTAAGTTTTAATTGATAATTTAGATCCTAACATGTTATATAATGTGTGTAGAATTAGTTTACATGATTAAGTTAGTTCTTTATGTGGAAATTTGGGTTTCGAATGTTAGAGTATGTCATGGCTGATACCAACTTCCTGATACTATTTTTCCAATTCCTGGAGATTAAATTCCTGCTGTTTAAATGCTTCTTCACTGTAAATCACCCCCCTACATTTGTGTTGATCCATATTGTTAAGGTTTATCATTTCAAAATTTGTTTTTGTTTGTTAATGGCCTTTTTGGCCATTGGGTTGATTCAAATGAAAACTGTCAACATTGATTTCAAATGTTTTCCTAAATTATATTAAGATGGAAACCTGAGAATGTGTTAATTCACTGTTTGTTATGTTCTTCAACTATTATGATCCCTACATGTTATAATGCATGTTATCTAAGTCTTTTTAAATTCAAGTATAGGCTTTGGTTTGGGAAGGGAATATTAGTATGTGGATTCATTTCGAATTGTTGAACTGGGATTGTGTTCCCAATTATGAAACCTGAGAGTACCTGACATAGTTACATTGTTGTTTTCTGAAATCTGAATATAGGTTTAAAACCTGGAAAGGGATGGGCATTCACTGTTTTATTAATTTATTTCCTTTTCGATTTAGCCTATAGCTGAGTTTCATTGTCAACTAAAGGTTCACATGAGTTTTGAACCTGAGATTTTGTGCAAAACTGATTTTGTATTGAGATGAAAATCTGAGTTTTCCCTCTGTGGTTTTAAAACCTGAGTATGATGTTGGGTGTTTTCCCATGTTGAATAAACTGATAAGAGTGGACTATTTTGTTATGGCTAAACCTGAGGTTTTGCAGTTGGGAGTCTAAGTGTTGTTGTATTTTTCCTGTCTGAGTTGAACTTAGACTCCTGGACATTTAACTGTTGTCCAATTCCAAAGCAAGACTGATTTCCTTCTCTTGAATTGACTGAAACAGTGATTCACTAGACATTTACATAGTGAATGCTTGAACCTGAGTCCCCTTCACTGAATTCATGTAAATCTGATAATCACTTAGATTTAACACATCACTCTTTCCTTGTTCACACACCCTCACATGACTATTCACTCTCTAGTATCACACACTCTATCCCACACTGTTTTCTGATTTTTACTTCACTGTTCACATACACACACACTTGCATGTGTCACATAGCCCTACTTACTAGTTCCTTCCCTCTCAACTCTCTTCCTATATATAATGCTCTCTATATATGTATGTGTTGTATATATATAGGTGTAAGCCTTTATTCATGTATATATATGAATTTCATGGTAGATAGCTAAATGTGATGTTGTCTATGATGTGTGGTTGTTGTTTGGCTTGTATAGCCTTGGAATGATGTGTGTTGTCTAGTATAGGCTTGTTAGAGCCTAGAATGACTTGTTAGACCTAGTTAGTTGAGTTTAGACTATTTTGACCATAGTTTACCTAGTTTGACTATTGTAGTTGACCAGAGTTGACCAAGGGTTGACTATGGCCTAGTTTGACCTAGATTCATGTAGAACGCATAGTAGGACTTCATTATACTATTCTGGACTTGTTGTGACTTGTGCTGTCCTGATTAGAAGCCAGACACCACTCTTCGGACAGTACTTTCATATTGGGCACTCAGATACCAGGCGAGTACATTCTCTGATCATTTCATATCCTGCGTAGAATTATTTCCTGCAGTAGATTACTTTACTTGTACTGTCACGTTGGTCACACGGATTGGTACTATATGGATCCCTTCTTGAGATGTTATCCTTAGGGAGCATCGAGTACTATATGTTCTATGCGTTTCACTTACATGGCGTATCACTATGCTTCATTGGTTTACTGATTACTTGTGACATATACTCTTATGATCACAGAGTCTTCCTTGAATCCTTATCCCATACATTGGGTTTCCTAAAATCCCTATTTATGGGACATCCATGTACCACCCTTCGGGGGCCTTGCATGGAATCATAACATAACCTGGTTGGATCCTTGTGTATTGATTGGGGGTACGGGGGAGTAGAAGTAGGCATGTGAATAATACACCAGTAGTATCTTATCAGGATCATTCCGTAGTGTCTTATCAGAATCATCCCATGCCATTTACATGTCCGTGTTGTACTCTGACTTACTAGCCACATGTTAGCTCTTTATTTATAGTAGATATTTCTATTACAGCTTTCTCTCCCTGTTTACATACTGCACTTCTTTCAGTACTTGTATCTTACTTTACTGCATGATTATATCTTCTAACCTGCTTTGAACAGTTGAGATGTACTGTACTCGCTCCTGTCCTGACTGGACCTGTTGAAATATTACAGAGGACGAGGAGGAGGCCTGCCTGGACACTTTCTACGGGGCAGCCTTAGATGACACCTGCGAGCTGGACCCTCAGGAGGACCCAACTCTAGCTGAGGATATCACCCCGATTGCCTAGACTAGATTAGTTAGGCTTATCTTCTTTTATGTAGTCTTGAGGCATATTTTAGCTAGACTTTATTTGGAGTTCAAAGTTGTATATATATTCTTTCATTCTGTATCTGAGACCATGTACTTCTGGATATTGCTGGGATTATCTTAGACTACTTTTCATCTATTTATTTTCTTGAGTTCTATTTCATATCGTGCGATCTCTTCCTTAGTTGTGATTGAGTTTTACTGCTATGTCACCCCCATTCGGGGAGTATAAACTGTTTAGAGATATTGCTAGTTGATTGTAGACCTAGGACAGCGTTCTACCGCCGACACTGCGACGTAGGCTGGACATACCCACATCTCGTGCCCTTATTATAGGGTGCGGGTCATGACACGTTTTTAGTAGTGGCCCATGCAGGTCTAGACTAGAAGTATAGTGGTATTCGAATTAGAGTATCACTACAGCCTGCAGTAGGATATAGGATATTAATTTTAAGGTACTCAATCACTTTAGGAAAAATTCTTTTATTGCCATCTAAATCCTTTTTGTCAGCTGATCCTTTGAATTATAATTGTATGTCTTTGTTATTTCGCTTCTTTCTCAGGAATTGATACTCTTGTTTGTCTATCTTCAGGATGGTAGAGACTCGATCGCAGCATGCCATTCATGAGGATGCTATAGAGGGGACTGCTACCTCTCAGCCAGTACAGCGAGGCCAGGGGACTGCAGCTCCTGCCACCTCAACTCGTATTGAGACCTCGGCAGCCGCAGCAGGGGGTATGCATCCACCGACTCGGAGGCAGGACCCGGTCATTCCAGAGGATCCCTTCCAGCAGCCACCGCCTCCAGGATACGTGGACGCAGCATAGATGTTCACGTACTTCCAGTAGTTCATGGACCGACAGCAGGCTCGACAGGATAGGGGCATGGAGCTGGCCCTTAAGACGGTTGCTGCTCGACCGGTGGTTCAGCAGCCGAGGACACCGAGGATCGAGCAGTTTCAGAAGATGAGCCCCAGAGACTTTCTGGGGACAGAGGGGATCCTATATGCCGATGAGTAGATCGAGCATATAGAGGAGATCTTCTGCTTGGCCAGGATACCAGCAGATCTTCAGATCGAAGCCGCAGCTAGCCGGATGCGAGATCTCGCTCGCACCTGGTATCAGTCAGACCCCAGAGTAGGGGTACCTGGACAGACTTGGGAGCAGTTCAAGGGCTTCTTCAAGAAGAAGTTCTTCCCAGATTCAGCACTCAGAGCCTTGGAGTTGCAGTTCGAGAGCCTAGTCCAGGAGAGTCTCTCAGTGGAGGAGTACGCCGGAGAGTTTGGCCGCCTCGGCAGGTTTGTAGAGGGCTTGAGAGAGACGGCGAAGGCACAGAGGTTTCGAAAGAGTCTAGTCAAGGAGGTCAAGTCCTTGACCAAGGGCAACCAGGATGCTACGTTCGAGGAGATCTTGACAGGAGCCTTGCTAGCAGAGGATGATCTTGAGCTTAGGCTCAAGAGGGGGAGAGACCCAGTTGGGGGCTGCAGCAGCAGCGGGGGCCAGGCCAAGAGGCCCCACTTTCAGTACCAGCAGCTGAGGCAGTTTCAGCCGCAGCCGATTCAGCAGAGGCCAGTTCATCAGCAGCAGCAGCCGAGGCAGCACCAGCAGGACCAGAGACAGGTTATCACTTGTGTCTACTGCAAGAAGCTCGGGCATGTCGCCAATGAGGGCCGGAAGAGGCTGGGCTAGTACCTAGTGTGTGGTTCAGCAGACCACCAGATGAGGGAGTACCGTATAGCACGAGCAGGCCCGGAAGAAGGAGCCAGGGCTCCAGCAGGCCAGCAGAGGGGACCAGCCCTGCCGACGCAGCAGCAGAGGTTCGTCCAGCACCAGCAGCAGGCCAGAGGAGGCCAGCAGGGGCGAGCTTTTGCCATGGCAGCAGAGGATACAGAGGCGATCGGAGAGCTGATTGCAGGTTCGATCCTTCTCGACTCCAGTCCAGCATTTGTATTATTCGATTCCGGTACTTCGCATAACTTTATATCAGTATCTTTTGCGATTAGACACGGTATCATAGCCGAATCGTTGCCTAGGACTTACAAGATCACGACCGGGGGTGGCATTATCCTTATAAGTGATGTTTGTAAGGGTCGGAGAGTAGTTTTAGGAGGCCGTGAGTTGGAGGTGAGCCTGCCCGTAATGCCATTGCAGAACTACGATATAGTACTAGGCATAGATTGGTTGAGCAGGCACCATGCCAGCATTGATTACAGAGGGGGTAGAGTTATCTTCAGAGCGCCGGGGGAGCCAGAGTTCGAGTACTCCAGACGTCAGGCAGAGCAGAGCAGCAGAGTCTTTTGTGGAGTCTCGGTCGAGGAGCAGGCGATTCCACACCCCTTGATAGCAGAGTATATGGATGTTTTCCCAGAGGAGTTGCCGAGATTGCCACTAGACAGAGACATAGAGTTCTCGATAGACTTGGTTCCAGGAGCAGAACCCATCTCTCAGCATGTCTATCGGGTGAACAACAGCGAGCTGGTGGAGCTGAAGAAACAGGTGGATGAGCTACAGGACAAGGGCTTCATCCGCTCGAGTTCGTCGCTATGGGGTGCACCAGGGTTGTTCGTACCGAAGAAGGATGGGTTAGTACGCATGTGTATTGACTATAGGGCACTCAACAACCTCACGATCAAGAACAAATACCTACTGCCGCGGATCGATGATCTATTTGACCAGTTGAGCGGAGCTCGGGTATTTTCCAAGATTGATCTGAGGTCGGAATATCACCAGGTGAAGGTAAAGAGGGAGGATATTCCCAAGACCGCTTTCAGGATGCGGTACGGGTAGTTTAAGTTTTTGGTTATGCCATTTGGGCTAACCAATGCACCAGCAGTATTTATGAACCTTATGAACAAGGTGTTCCACCAGTATCTGGATCAGTTTGTAGTGGTATTCAATGACGACATCTTGGTATATTCCAAGACTGAGGAGGAGCACGAGGAGCATTTGAGGATCGTACTGGAGACTCTTAGGAAGGAGCAGCTTTACGGGAAGCTCTCCAAGTGTGAGTTCTTCTTGGACCGGTGGACTTCTTGGGGCATGTGGTGACTGGAGATGGTATCTCAGTTGACCCCAAGAAGATTGTAGCAGTTGAGGCATGGGCAGCGCCGACTTCAGTTGCAGAGATCAGGAGTTTCCTAGGGCTGGTAGGATATTATCGAAGATTTGTGCAGGATTTCTCCCGGGTTACAGAGCCGTTGACTCGGTTGACCCGGAAGGATGCTGAGTTCGTTTGGTCAGAGGAGTGTCAGGCAGCTTTTGATGAGTTGAAGAAGCGGCTTACGACAGCTCCGATTCTGACATTGCCTTCAGGATCAGGTAGTTTCACTATTTATAGTGATGCTTCAGGGAAGGGGCTGGGTTGCGTCTTACAGCAGCATGGAAAGGTGATTGCCTATGCTTCCAGGCAATTGCGTCCCCATGAGAAGAACTACCCTACCCACGACCTGGAGCTGGCAGCAGTGATATTTGCTCTGAAGCTGTGGAAGCATTATCTGTATGGTGAGAGGGTGGAGATCTTCACAGATCACAAGAGCTTAAAGTATGTGTTCACTCAGAAGGAGTTGAACATGAGACAGCGCAGATGGCTAGAGTTGATGAAGGATTTTGATATCCTACTTCAGTATCACCCCGGGAAGGCCAACGTGGTTGCCGTTGCCTTGAGTAGGTATCCGACAGCCATGTGTTTGACCATGGATCGACATTTGCTTGCCGACTTGGAGAGCCTTGGGATTGAGGTGATCGTGCCCGGAGTACAGATGCAGTTATGGAGGATGCAGATTCAATCAGACTTGGTGGAGAGGATCAAGTCGACACAGTTTGAGGACGTTGCTCTGCGGTGTCTTCGAGAGCAGGTTCGAGCAGGATTGCTGGAGGGCGAGTTTTCTCTTGTAGAGGATGGTGCCTTGAGGCACGGTTCCAGGTTATGTGTGCCCAGCGAAGATCTCAGGGAGCAGATTATGCAGGAGGCCCACAGATCTCAGTACTCTATACACCCGGGTGCCAACAAGATGTACCGAGATCTGCGGGAGCATGTTTGGTGGTCAGAATGAAGCGGGAGGTGGCTCGCTTCGTGTCTAGGTGTTTGGTCTGTCAGCAGGTCAAGGCAGAGAGACAGAGGCCCGGTGGATTATTGCAGCTGCTGCCCATTCCCGAGTGGAAATGGGAGCATATCACTATGGACTTCGTATCAGGATTGCCGTGCACACCAGGAGAAAAAGACACGATTTGGGTCATCGTTGACAGGTTGACCAAATCGGCCCACTATTTGCCATTCAAGGTGGGTACGTCTACAGAGAGGCTGGCGGAGATGTATATGCTCAGATAGTCAGGATTCACGAAGTTTCGGTCAGCATCGTCCCAGATCGGGATAGCCGTTTTACTTCCCATTTTTGGAGGAGTCTGCAGACCAGCTTGGACACTCAGCTCAAGTTTAGTACTGCATACCACCCCCAGACGGACGGACAGTCAGAGCGGACTATTCAGACTCTTGAGGATATGCTGCGGACGTGCGTCCTGGACTTTGGAGGTTCCTGGAAGGATCATCTTTATTTGGTGGAGTTTGCCTACAATAATAGATTATAGGCTAGCATTGATATGTCACCTTTTGAGGCTTTGTACGGGCGTAGGTGCCGTACACCCTTATCTTAGGATGATGTTGGTGAGCGAGCTTTACTGGGGCCAGAGATGGTTGTTGATGCGGCCGAGAAGGTGAAGCTCATCAGGGACAGACTTCGCGTGGCGCAAGACAGACATCGGCACTGGGCTGATAGCCACCGGAGGCCATTGGAGTTTTTGGTACAGATTAGAGTAGGATTAGATTTAGGTTTGTTTGTTTGTGATTTTTTTTGATCATGTTTGTTTATTATATTAATTGAGACCTTGCTTGTGATTAGGTCGAAGACCAGGTTTTCTTGAGGATATCTCCGACTCGTGGTACGATACGTTTTGGTGGAGGCGGGAAGCTTAGCCCGCACTTCATCGGCCCTTTCGTTATCAGCGGGAGAGTCGGTGACGTTGCATACAGGCTAGACTTGCCGCCTGTGCTAGTGGGGGTCCATAACGTATTTCATGTATCACAATTGAGACGATACGTGGCTAACCTTAGCCATGTGCTCGATCATTCAGAGATAGAGGTTGGGCCTTCTCTCAGCTATCCAGGGCAGCCAGTGGAGATTCTGGATCGCCGGGAGAAGGTTCTGAGGAACCAGGTGATACCCTTGGTACGCGTCGCATGGAGGCATCATTCTCAGGAGAGTCTACCTGGGAGCGGGAGGATGAGATACGCGAGTGCTACCCTTATCTTTTTGGACCGTGAGGTATGCTTTCTACCTTTCTCATTAGTTGTATTTCGCCTTTCAATTTCGAGGACGAAATTCTTTTAAGGAGGGTAGATTTGTCACTACCATATTTCTAAGGTGAGAGTATTTTTGTCATTTTGGGGTAATTTAAATTTATTAGAATTTATTTGAATTTTTGGGAATTTTTAGGAATTATTTAGGAATTGATTGGTGCTAGTTTTAGACATTGACTCATGTTGACTTAGGAGGCTGTCCTATAGGCTAACCTAGGTCAGGACTACTTGGTTAGGTTAAGAAACCCTAGTATGACCTAAGTTAGTGAATTCAAGCTCATTAGAATTATTGTGAGGGAATTTGGAGTTAGTTGGATCTAGGAATGACTTGTGAAATCACAAGTCGTGATCATGACTTAAAACCTTAGAGGCTCAACCCAACCTAGTGAAACCCTAGTCCAACCTCACTTTGCCGGCCACCACTTAGTCTAACCTAGGGATTCCCCCACTATAAATACCCTCCTAAAATCTAGGGTTGCCTCTTTCTTAGGAAGGCTCAAAGTTCAAGAAGGTTAGTTTCTATTGTATTTTAATCCCTAGAATTCCTTTCCTCTTCCTTTTTCTTTCTAATTTATTCCATTAGGTCCTAATATGCCTATTCTTGCTGTTGTTAAGGTTCCATCTCAGTTTGATGTGATTTGAGTGGATTGGAACATCAAGACAAGAGCTATTGATTGGAGATTTTTCTTGAAAGTTCAAGAATAGGTAACTTTCTTATTTCTCCATGAAATTTTGTTTTATCTTCATGATTAGGAAGCCCTAGGGGTCCCCTAAGTGTCTGTATTGGTGTCGTGTCAGGTTCCATAAGTTTTGTGTCCATTTGGACACGTATCAGTGGTAGTGTCTAGGTATTTGTCGAAATACTACTGGGAGCATTTCGATTTCCTTCGAGCAAAGTTTTTAAATAGGAAATTAGGTTTTATTGTTGTTTATGCATTTCATATTCTTTTGATGTGGATTTGGTGTCGTGTCGTGTCGAATCGGACACGTGCACACGAGGGTGCATGCGCGCGCACAGGCTGCGTGTCCTGCCTCTCGGGGTGGATTCCTCGATGGACACGGCGACTTAGGTCATGCCACTTGGCATGGGCTAAGGGGAAATGACTGACATGAGTCCCTCCAAATCTGAGATGCCCTTGTGTCGTATCGGACACGTATTTGCATGAGCACGTGCAATGGACTGTGCGGTTCAGTGCACTGAGCTTGGGTTTTGTTTAATTCGATTTTAATGCTTTTAATTTAAGTTTTAATTGATGATTTAGATCCTAACATGTTATATAATGTGTGTAGAATTAGTTTACATGATTAAGTTAGTTCTTTATGTGGAAATTTGGGTTTCGAATGTTAGAGTATGTCATGGCTGATACCAACTTCCTGATACTGTTTTTCCAATTCCTGGAGATTAAATTCCTGCTGTTTAAATGCTTCTTCACTGTAAATCACCCCTCCTACATTTGTGTTGATCCACATTGTTGAGGTTTATCTTTTCAAAATTTGTTTTTGTTTGTTAATGGCCTTTTTGGCCATTGGGTTGATTCAAATGAAAACTGTCAACATTGATTTCAAATGTTTTCCTAAATTGTATTAAGATGGAAACCTGAGAATGTGTTAATTCACTGTTTGTTATGTTCTTCAACTATTATGATCCCTACATGTTATAATGCATGTTATCTAAGTCTTTTTAAATTCAAGTATAGGCTTTGGTTTGGGAAGGGAATATTAGTATGTGGATTCATTTCGAATTATTGAACTGGGATTGTGTTCCCAGTTATGAAACCTGAGATTACCTGACATAGTTACATTGTTGTTTTCTGAAATCTGAATATAGGTTTAAAACCTGGAAAGGGATGGGCATTCACTGTTTCATTAATTTCTTTCCTTTTCGATTTAGCCTATAGCTGAGTTTCATTGTCAACTAAAGGTTCACATGAGTTGAACCTGAGATTTTGTGTAAAACCGATTTTGTATTGAGATGAATATATAAGTTTTCCCTCTGTGGTTTTAAAACCTGAGTATGATGTTGGGTGTTTTCCCATGTTGAATAAACTGATAAGAGTGGACTGTTTTGTTATGGCTAAACCTGAGGTTTTGCAGTTAGGAGTTTAACTGTTGTTGTATTTTTCCTGTCTGAGTTGAAATCAGACTCCTAGACATTTAACTGCTGTCCAATTCCAAAGCAAGACTGATTTCCTTCTCTTGAATTGACTGAAACAGTGATTCACTAGACATTTACTTAGTGAATGCCTGAACCTGAGTCCCCTTCACTGAATTCATGTAAATCTGAGAATCACTTAGATTTAACACATCACTCTTTCCTTGTTCACACATCCTCACATGACTATTCACTCTCTAGTATCACACACTCTATCCCACACTGTTTTCTGATTTTTACTTCACTATTCACACACACATACTTGCATGTGTCACATAGCCCTACTTACTAGTTCCTTCCCTCTCAACTCTCTTCCTATATATAATGCTCTCTATATATATACATATATGTTGTATATATATAGGTGTAAGCCTGTATTCATGTATATATATAAATTTTATGGTAGATAGCTAAATGTGATATTGCCTATGATGTGTGGTTGTTGTTTGGCTTGTATAGCCTTGGAATGATGTGTGTTGTCTAGTATAGGCTTGTCAGAGCCTAGAATGACTTGTTAGACCTAGTTAGTTGAGTTTAGACTATTTTGACCATAGTTGACCTAGTTTGACTAGTGCAGTTGATCAGAGTTGAACAAGGGTTGACTATGGCCTAGTTTAACCTAGATTCATGTAGAATGCATAGTAGGACTTCATTATACTATTTTGGACTTGTTGTGACTTGTGCTATCCTGATTAGGAGCCAGACACCACTCCTCGAACAGTACTTTCATATTGGGCACTCAGATACCAGGCGAGTACATTCTCTGATCATTTTATATCCTGCTTAGAATTATTTCCTGCAATAGATTACTTTACTTGTACTGTCACGTTGCTCACACGGATTGGTACTATATGGATCCCTTCTTGAGATATTATCCTTAGGGAGCGTCGGGTACTACATGTTCTGTGTGTTTCACTTACATGGCGTATCACTATGCTTCATTGGTTCACTGATTACTTGTGACATATACTCTTATGATCACAGAGTCTTCCTTGAATCTTTATCCCATATATTGGGTTTCCTAGAATCCCTATTTATGGGACATCCATGTACCACCCTTCGGGGGCCTTGCATGGAATCATAACATAACCTGGTTGGATCCTTGTGTATTGATTGGGGGTACGGGGGAGTAGAAGTGGACATGTGAATAATACACCAGTAGTATCTTATCAGAATCATTCTGTAGTGTCTTATCAGAATCATCCCACGCCATTTACATGTCCATGTTGTACTCTGACTCACTAGCCACATGTTAGCTCTTTATTTATAGTAGATATTTCTATTACAGCTTTCTCTCCCTGTTTACATACTGCACTTCTTTCAGTACATGTATCTTACTTTACTGCATGATTATATCTTCTAACCTGCTATGAACTGTTGATATGTACTGTACTCGCTCCTGTCCTGACTGGACCTGTTGAAATATTACAGAGGACGAGGAGGAGGCCTGCCTGGACACTTTCTACGGGGCAGCCATAGATGACACCTGCGAGCTGGACCCTCAGGAGGACCCAGCTCTAGCTGATATCACCCAGATTGCCTAGACTATATTAGTTAGGCTTTTCTTTTATGTAGTCTTGAGGCATGTTTTAGCTAGACTTTATTTGGAGTTCAGAGTTGTATATATATTCTTTCATTCTGTATCTGAGACCATGTACTTCTGGATATTGCTGGGATTATCTTAGACTACTTTTCATCTATTTATTTCCTTTTTTATTTCATATCGTGCTATCTATTCCTTAGTTGTGATTGAGTTTTACTGCTATGTCACCCCCATTCGGGGAGTATAAACTATTTAGAGATATTGCTAGTTGATTGTAGACCTAGGATAGCGTTCTACCGCCGACACTGCGGCGTAGGCTGGACGTACCCACTTTTCGTGCCCTTACTCTAGGGTGCGGGTCGTGACACGGATTGATAGCTATTATTGTATGCAAATTCGTCCAGAGGTAGATGATTATCCCAGCTTGATTTGAAGTCAATTGCACAAATTCGTAGCATGTCTTCGAGAATCTGATTGACGCGCTCCGTTTGGCCGTCGGTCTGAGGATGGTAAGCTGAGCTGAACTGCAACTTGGTACCCGGCGCCGACTGAAGGCTACTCCAGAATCATGACATGAACCGTAAATCCCGATCGGAGACGATGGATGCTGGAACTCCGTACAGTCGTACTATCTCATCAAGATAAATCTGCGCTAGGTGATCAACGCTCCAAGTAACTTTGATGGCAATAAAGTGCGCTGACTTGGTTAGTCGATCGACGATGACCCAGATGGCATCATTTCCTCACGGCGTCTTCGGCAGACCAACAATAAAATTCATGCACACATGTTGCCACATCCATTCCGGAATCGCCAGGTTCAGCATCTTCGCGTCCGGTCTCTGGTGCTCAGCTTTCACCTGCTGAGAGGCCATGCATTGTGACACGAATAGTGCCATATCTTTTTTCATCCCGTTCCTCCAGAAGTTCGTCCGGAGGTCCTTGTACATCTTCGTGTTGCCGGGATGTAAGGTATATTTCGTATAGTGTGCCTCCGACAGTATCACCTTTCTAAGTTCTGAATCGTCCGGAACGCATAGCCTACCCTTCAAACGAAGCATGCCTATTTCGTCTTCCGCAAAGTCGGTCGTCCTTCCCGTTGAGATTAGCTCTCATATTTTCTTTAGTTACGGATCTTCCTTCTGAGCGGTCTTGATCTTTTTACGCAAGCTCGGCTCTAACTACAACTTTGCCAACTGCATATTGCAAAATCGGACTCGGAGTTCGATGCCCATCTCTTCTAGGTCACGTAGCAGTCTACGGTCGATGGATAGCGAGGCTATTTACTTCCGACTCAGAGCGTCTGCTACAATATTTTCCTTTCCCGGCGTATAGTCGATAGTCAAGTCGTATTCCTTGATCAGTTCAAGCCAACGCCTCTGCCACAAGTTCAGTTCCCTCTGCGTGAATAGATATTTGAGGCTCTTGTGATCGGTATAGATCGTGCACGCCACGCCATAGAGATAGTTATGCCACAATTTTAACGCAAACACAATCGCCGGTAACTCCAGGTCATGAGTAGGGTAGTTCTTCTCGTGCGGCTTTAGCTGTCGGGAAGCAAAACATATCACCTTGTTCTGCTACATCAGTACACACCCCAAGTCTTGACCGTACGTGTCGTGAATATCTGGAAACCCTCAGTCCCTTCTGGAAGTGCGAGTATCGGGGCCGAGACGAGCCATTGCTTTAATTCATGGAATGAAGCTTCGCAGTCGTCTGACCAGTCAAATGCGACTCCTTTCTGGGTGAGGCGAGTCAGGGGCGATGCGATCTTCGTGTAGTCTTTCCCGAAGTGTCGGTAGTATCCCGCTAAGCCAAGGAAACTTCGAATCTCGCCGACGGACGTTGGCCGCTTCCAATAAACAATAGCTTCAACTTTCCTTGGGTCGACCGCAATGCCTTCAGCTGAAACGATGTGTCCGAGGAATGCAACGCTACTCAACCAAAATTCATACTTGCTTCGCTTCGCATTCAACTGATTTTCTCGAAGGGTCTGAAGCACGATCCGTAGATGCTCAGTGTGTTGCTGTTTATTCTTCGAGTAGACGAGTATATCGTCGATAAAGACTAGTACGAACTTGTCGAGGAATGGTCGGAACACCAGATTCATCAAATCCATGAAGGCAGCAGGGGCCTTCGTTAGACCGAACGGCATTATCAGGAATTCATAATGGTCGTAACGAGTGCAAAAGGCAGACTTTGGCAAATCGTCCGGCTTGATCTTGAGTTGATGGTAACCAGAGCGCAGATTAATTTTAGAGAACACCGTAGCTCCTTGAAGCTGATCAAACAGATCGTCTATGCGGGGCAAGGGGTATTTGTTCCGGACGGTAGCTTTATTCAGCTCGCGATAGTCGATACAAAAATAAATAGAGCCATCTTTCTTCTTGAGAAACAGCACGGGCGCTCCCCAGGGCAAGACGCTGGGTCGAATGAATCCCTTGTTGAGCAACTCTTGTAACTACAGTTTGTGATCTTTAAGCTTTGCAGGGGCTTTCGAGATCGGTCGGCTATCGGGGAATGTATCGATAGTGAACTCAATCTCTCGATCGGGCGGCATGCCGGGCAGCTCATCCGGGAACACATCGAGAAATTCTGCCACAACGTCGGTCTGACCCGCATTTGCACCGTCCTGTCACATGTCTCGAATGGAAGCTAGATAGCCTTCGCACCTGGAATGCAGCATCCGTCGAACAGATATTGCGAAAATCACCATGCAGGTCAGCGATGCCTCACCACACGAGTAACAGAATTCAGGCACTCCAGGTATGCAGAATGTGACCCTCTTTTCAGCGCAGTCTATGGTTGCGTTGCACGGACCAAGCTAATCCATCCCCAGAATGATGTCGTAGTCCTTAATGTCTAGAACTATCGCATCGAGACTAATCTTTTGACCACATATACAGATGATTTCGTCTCCGTAGACTAAATTTGCAAGTAGTGGCATGCCCGATGGTACGTTAACACTGAGATCGAGGCCTAGCAGTGTCAAAAAAATTTGTGCTCGACGGCAAAGTCTGCCGATATAAAACTGTGCGTGGCACCTGAATCAAACAATACACGAGCAGGTTTATTATTGAATTACAGTATACCTGTCACGACTGTATCAGATGCGAATGCTTCATCGCGAGTCATGGCGTAGATGCGGTCCTGAGCATTAGGGCCACGGTCTTGGCCATTTTGTTGTGCGGTCGATGGAGCCCGTGGTGCTTGGCCTCGGTTCTGATGGTGTTGTTGGGGGCATTGGTTCGGCCTAGCTTCCGGGCAGTTCTTTGCGACGTGATTTGTTTTACCGCACACGAAACATGCTCCATTCTTCAATCGGCACTCGATGGCCATGTTCCCCTCCTTGTGGTACAACTTGCAGACTACTCGATCCTTCGTCTGGTTGCCGCCTCCGTTGCTGCAGTTTTAACGCTTGTGTGCGTTGTTGCCTCCCGTATTACTATGGCATTTGTTATTAAAGTAAACAGCGCCAGTAGTAGTAGGAGGATACTTGGACTCCAGACGGAGGGCATGGTTGAGTGCCTTGCCTATAGTTTTGTATTCATCCACCGAAACGTGAGCACGGATAGTAGAATGTAGGCCCACTTCAAATCATCGAGCTCGACTTGCAGTGGTAGGCAGATAGTCTCCAGCAAATTTGGCTAGATTGTTGAATTCAACCGCATACTGTCGCACTGTCATATTCCCCTATCTTAACTGCATAAATTCATTTTCCTTTTCCTATCGTACGGCTGCAGAAAGATATTCGATCTCGAATATATTTTTGAATGTAGCCCAAGAGATCGCCGTCGTCCCGTCTTCATGTCAAATAGCCCGCTTCTGCACAGCCTACCAATCGTGCGCATTCATTCGAAGTAGAAGTTGAGCACACGTGACTTTCTTTGAGTCCTCGACACCCAGAAGCTCGAACTTATCTTTCAGCTCCTCCAACCAGTCGATCGCCACCGAGGGATCTTCTATACCATTGAAGAAAGTGCGACAGCTTTTTGTGAATTTTGACACATCGAAGTTAGAACTTCTCGGTGCCGCAGGTGAGAGCACGGACGCCTCTGGTTCGGCTTCGTTGGATCGAACCGCAGGCTGGGTCACGGCAGGTGTCATCGTTGAATTGTTGTTGTTGCCCACGACCGACTGTACAATTTACTGGAGGGTATTCAGCTGTTGCTGCTGCAGCTTGAATTGAGCCTCGAACCGATTCTCAAATTGAGTCTAACGAGCCTTCGGTTGCTGACGATGGAGCTCGTTTTGACGTTGCTATATTTCAAGCATTTGCAGAATACGTTGCATCGGGTCGCCGAAAGTTCCGGCTACGGTAGGCGTCATTCCCGTTGGGTTGACGGAATGCTCAGGTCTGGAAGCGCTCACCTCATCCTCTGCCTGAGCTCCCGCAACTGTAGGAAAAAGAAAGGCAACTCTCGTTAGTGTCAGAAAATATCCTGGGTTCAGCGTATGGAACAACTCATCTCATCGACACGAGGTCAACGGTTTTGAGACTAGAACACGACAATGGAGGCTAAGGACGTAAAGTCGTGCTCTGATACCATTATGTTATGCCCCGATTCTGTCGAATCGATAGTCGTCCCCCGGGCGTGATGCCGTGCGAACCTAATTTGCGATCGCACAAGGCATAGTCATAAGGTAATCCGATACACGAGATCTAAGATAGTACGCAGACAAATTGAATCACACCATGAGAAAAGGAAACGTTGATCTTTATTGATAATGAATATCTTTTACAGACTCTGGTATAAGACTCATTGCTGCACGGGCTACAACATGACTCGATTACAAAAGAGTGTCGATGAGATAGCCATTCCATACGTTGCACACATCCCTCAATATACAACAAAGTACTCCAGTGACCTGGATGGGAGGGACGCTGAGTCATCTTCCTTAGACTGTCGAGAGCCTTCAAAAGTAGAGTCGCGGGAAAAGTCTTCGATGCACGGCCGAAGCTTCAAAATCACGAACGCCGCCGAGCTAGTTGGCGCGTCCTTCCTGGTTCGTGGGACCTACAAAGAGAAAGGATCAGTACGAGCACATGTACTGGCAAAAGGCTAATTAAATCCAAGCTCTGCATTTGATTCAAGAAGTTTTATAAACATGTTAGCTAGCATTTTACGTGATCTTTCTAACCATCCTGATCAATTGCATGTTAACATGATTCGAGGCAAGCATATGAAATTGTATAACAGTAAGCAACTATTATTTTTATCCCGTGTCACGTGCATTTGTTAAGCCGTGAAAAGGGTGTGAAGGCCACTGGCAATGTCAAGCCATCGCAGACTATAGCCGGGTTAGACGGCGACCCTTTCAAGGCGGGTAGCGAGCCCTGTGCAAAAGTTCCTGAATAAGCCACACCGATGAAGGGCTGGCGCTTGCTATTCTCGTTCCTCCCAGGCCGAATCGGTCCCTTGGCCTAGGCAACCGTTCGAGGAAACTACACCTTGTTGACAAGTTGTCCAATGACCATTTTTTTTTGAACTTAGTCAATTTGCTTACTTAGCTATATCGTTACGATAAACGTTCATTGTTTTGCGTAGGCTAAGTGGATTTGCATAAGAAGACACATTTTCCATTTTTAATACAGGCAGTTCGATAGTAAGTGTTTCGTAAATAATCGTGCCACAATTTTTTTGATTCTACACCATCATGACAAGCATTCATTTAACTTCGTATTGATCTTTGAAATAGAGGGACGAGGCAAAGGAGGTCAGCCACTCGCCTTAGCCTTGCTTCAAGCGAGCGATCGGTTGGCTGCGCTGACATCGCCTACGTGATCACCTGTAATTGCATAAGCAACTAATTAGAACACTGTGTAATTCAAAGAATTTCGATATGAATGCGAAGCTCGAAAATGCAAGTCACGAAAACCCATTCGGAAAACATTCACGAAAATGCATTCACAAAAACCCAAGCCAAAGCCAAATCAAGTGTGGCATGAAAACCAGAGCAACGGAAGGTCTCTCCCGACTCAGCCGCAGAGCCAATCCTCGAGACGCAACCCGCTGCCGAAGAAGCCATTCCATAACGTGGAATGGATCTTAATGCAACCGTTCCCGTTCGATCGACTCTGCCGATTCCGACATATCGGTCCCGACCGAATCGATAGCGACAGTGTTCCTTTCTCGCGCACCCCGTGGACGGAAACGGGGCACGATGTAGGGACGGGGCACTACATTTCCAAACTTGATTTCTCACAAATTGATTTAATTCCTCTTATATAGAAGAAATCCAAAACTCCTCAGAAAATGCTTCTAAGATAGTCTTAGGTTATATCTGAGAAATAAAAGCGACATTTGCTACAATATCTTATTAGCAGAACGAGTGCTTACTCCCTCCGATACATCACCTATGATAAATTTCTTTGGATGATCAGCAGTGAATCACAACCTTTAAAGAAGACTTTCCAAGTAGCTCGTACTAGTTGTTGTACCTTCAGAAGTTATTTCTTTGATAGATGTCGGTCCGACAATTTCATCATTACTGTCACTGTGTACTTGACTATTAAACTCATCAAAAGTAATATTAATAAATTCTTCAACAATCAAAGAATGCTTATTAAAAACCCAAAAACCTTTACAATTAGTAGTATAGCCAAGAAAAATTCCTTTTATCGAATTTTGCATCAAATTTACCTAAGTTGTCCCTAGTGTTTAAAATAAAATATTTACAACCAAAATTTTTAAAATAGTAGGAACTATAGCTCATAGGGAGTCTTTTTCGATATAGGTTGAATAAGAGTCCTATCCTCACCCAAAAATATTTTGTAAGATTGAATTAATTTAACATATCGCCAAGAGTCTATTCTTCCGCTCAGCAATACCATTTTATTGAGGATTTTTAGGACCAAAAACTTACGTAAATATCCATTTGCATCACAAAAGTTTTTGAAACCAATATTTTCAAATTTGCCTCCACACCTGTCGAAGCAGTTTCATGTGTGAACCGAAGTCGTATTGCGTCACTCGTTCCTTTCTCATTTCCCTCACTATCGCTCGCTTTTTTCTTTTTCAAGAATTTTATCACCTTTATTTGATGTGAGTAGGCGTCGCGAGAGAGCAGAGCATACTGCTCTGCCATAGTCGCGAGGATCTTTATAGTCGGTCGCGACTGTTGTTATAATCAACGACGGTTGAAAATTCCAGAAAAAACTTCGAATTGGGAGGGCGATCCACCTGGTGAACTGATCGTACCCCAAACTGACACAAGTGAACAAGTAGAGTATACTAGGGCGCGTTGAGAGAACCATCTTGAAGGAACTCGGCAAAATAACCCCATAACTTGGGAAGAAGGGGTGCTCTCCTATCTTTTGATTAGGAAAGCGGCACATACCAGGGGGTAGCGACTGTTTATTAAAAACACAGGACTCTGCTAAGTGGTAACAGGATGTGTAGAGTCTGACACCTTTCCGGTATTGGAAGGGCAGAAGGAGAAGTGTGATAATCTTTAAATGGAAGTCCCAGTAAACGGCGAGTAACTCTAACTGTCCTATTGTAGCAAAATTCCTTGTCGCATAAGTAGCAACCTGTACGAATGGTGTAACGACTGCCCCGCTGTCTCCGACATGGGCCTAGTGAAATTAAATTCTCTGTGAAGATGCGGAGTACCAACGGCTAGACGGTAAGACCCCGTGCACCTTGACTATAGCTTCGCAGTAACAACCTTGATCGAATGTGTAGGATAGGTGGGAGGCGGTGACACACAACGACCAATCTTGAAAGACCACTCTTTCGTCTAAGGATGCCTAACTGCCGCATCGATCATTCGGGGGGGGGGATACTACGGGTGGGTAGTATAACGCCCCAGTCCTATTTATGTTAGGACTACGAACATTTCATGCCAGCTATATAGAAATATAATCCAATATATGGATAATCCTGATATATATACATAAGCTGTAAATGTGAATATAATAATAAATGTCACAGGCAGTCGATCTCATCCACAACAAATATGATAATAAATCGACTAGTAAAAATAATAGTCAATGTAAAGATAGCCGGGTGGAGACAGATCCACTACCAAACAGCTGTAATGTAAGTCTGTAAAAGCAGAGTAGATATTTACACAAAATGATAAATTCTCCAAAGCTAAAATATGATCAGGACTGATCAGTAGGGTACATCTCCTCGTCAGCATAAACCATCTCCAGAGCTGATCCATACTCTTGAGGGTAATCCTGCTCATCTATACCTGGAAAAATCACCAGGTCCTCAGAGGGGCGCAACAAGAAACATACAACATGCCAATATACTGAATATAAATAAACCATGCGGGTCCTCTAACCATTCTAAGTAAAATACAGTTTAAAAACAGACCATTGACGTATGGGCACTCTGGCTAATAAATGGGATCTGGCATAATTCTCACTTGGGAATCAGGGGCCTCAGTGCATAACGTTCCTCAGAACGACAGTGGCAAACCAGAGAGGGTCATCTCACACCGTATCTCCAGCGATGCTTCCGGATTACAAATGAAAAGTGCAACGTGGCCCATACACTTAGGAACTGTTCTCCCTACCCCCATGTCTATGCATGATATGTCCATGACATATATGATCATCTAATAACTGCTAAGTCCTCTAAACATGCATATACTATCAGCAGTTATGTCCTAACCATCGTACATTCCATACGTAACGGATGCCAACCGAATACGCATGACCATGTCCTACATGATACTCACAACTCGTGGTATACATGTGTCAAGGTCATAGGAGATATGCCAATATCTCACATCAATGGGGTGGTCAACTTATACTAAGTCAATATAATTAAATAAACAACTAGAATAGTAAACAACTAAAAATAGCCATTCGCACCCAAGTATGACTTGGACGTATAGTATGATAGAGCTAGACAGGAAATAAATACTAAAATAAATAAAAGTAATAAATGAACATAAAGAACAGTAAATCATGGCAAGGTTTCTTGCCTGTAGTGTTGTGAAGAACCGACAAGTCCAGATCGTCAAAGAGCCAAGGCTATGAACGTCAACTCTGACACACGTCTACGGATGCTGAAATAAACATCACAAATATTTCTGTTATAAAAGAAATGTCTATGATTGCCTACCCAAAAGTCCAATTCTGAACACAGAAACAAAATCGTAATTTTGGGTCAATTCGGTATCCGTCGTTGGACCGTTTTGCACCGAAAAGCTTGCCAGAACTAAAGTCTCTAAAATTCCTCAAATTATATGTCTACGAGTTCGATTTAACGATACGAATCCAACCGTATGTCCAAAGTTGGATTCCGGTAGGCCGTGCACAATTTTGCCCATTGGATCGGGTTGCGGTTCCGGTCAACCTTCTCAGGATCGGGTTGTGGTTCCGCTTTGCACAATTATATGCCAAAATAGCGTTTCGGTCAACCTTCTCAGAATCGGACCAAACTTGGATTACAGGACCAAAAATATATTGTGAATCCAATAGCACAAGTTTCATCTCAGTCCGATGAACGGTTTGAAATTGCACACGAAGTTTACAAAAGGTCGATACGAAAAACTTTCGATGGATATGGTTCGATTTCGTCGCGCGCACACAACGAAATTGAGTTCCATCGAATTCTACACATCGACAACATCCATACGCATTTTTCGATGGTTATGGTTTACGACCACGTTGCCCGATTTATCGGACGCACGCCATATCGAGAAAGTTTTCAAAAAAATTAGTTCTGAAAAATAGGTTTTTTTTCCAAAGTTCACAAACAAATAACTTTCTGTACAGGGAATGAAAAATAAATCTACAAGAAGGGTTATGTAGTGCTACAAGTGGTCTATAACTACTGTTTAGGAAGTTCTCAAAAATTGTAAACGGTTTGGTCAGAAACCATCTCAAAACATGGGTACATGAAATCCCAATTCTATCATTTTTGACAGTGAGTTTTCGTCGACTTTGCGTCGATTTTTCGATCAATCCAGGATCTTTAAATTCATTCTACTTGAAGGTCGTCAAAGAGGGTCATGTATGCTCTTTGTAACATTTTACGGTTCGCAAATCGGATAAGTGTAAGCAAAATAATAGGTCGGAGAATAGTGGTACCTCACTCTGATGTGGGTGTTGTTTAGGGCGGGTCTGGACGGCGACGGCGATGATTCTTTGATGATGTAGGCGGTCGTTGGTGGTCGAACAGAGGCGCAGGGGTGTCGGGATGGTTGGTCTGTCGAATGGTCGAGTGGATTGGAAGGAAATAGGTTTTAAGAGGAGTCGGGGGGTCACGAAATGTCGCACGCGCACAGAAAGGATCGGTCTGTTTGTGAATGGTTGTCTCGCGAGAAATTGAATTTCTCGCGATAATTCAATTTCTCACGAGAATTAATTTTTTTTTACAAATAATATATAACAGATATATATAACAACAGAACTTTGGTTCTATTTGAACCAATCCCATTACTGAACAGCGACGTCTAGCGACGTCTCACTTAGACGTCGCTAAAAACTTTTATTTAGGGTTCTGGGAACCCGATCGATTTTATTTTATTTTCCAAATTTTAATCCCCCGCCGAGCGCTCTCGTTTCTCTTCCCCTCCCCCTTTCGTCTCTGGCGACCGCTCCCCACGACGATCTCCTCCCCTCCGGCGACCCCTACCTGACCCCGACGAGCTCTCCGGCAACCGCTACCCGACGAGCTCTCGTTTCCCTCCGGCCCCTTCCCCCTCGTCCCCTGCCCCAGCGACCCCCCTCGCCCCCTGGTGACCTCGTCGTCGCTCCTTCACCGTCGACCCCCTCGTCCCCTGCTCCGCTCCGGCGACCCCTATCCGACCCCGTCCTGGTATACCTAACCCTAACCATATCTCCCACTGACATGACACAGACACATTGACACACTCACTGACACGACACCGACACACTCATTGACACGATATTGACACACGACACATACACACTATGTATACTCATTGAAGAAAACTCTTATACATATGTATACACGTATACATGAAACTCTTATACATATGTATACATTATATACATATGTATACTCATTGATGGTTCCTTTATATACATATATACATATATATACAATCTCAGAAAAAAAACTCTTATATAACTATATTTATATCTATCAATCTACATATATACATATGTATACAATCTCAAGAAAAACTGAAATAAACACACAAAAGTATACTCATTGAAGAAAACTGAGATTTCACAATGGAACTTAGATTTTGATACATGAAACGAGATGATGGTTCCTTTAGTTAGCTTGCTTATGTTACAATTATATTCGAATATCGATTTTACCAGATGTCACCTATGACCCGAGCAGCGGCACGTCGTTTGAGGGAAACACAGATTGCTGAGGTGGCTCATCCTACTGTTAAGGAGGAAGTGGCATCGGTAGCTAGTGAGACCGGAAGTTCCATTCATCCAGCACCTGCAGTAGAATGGCGCTTTCCCGTCGTCAATCCCACTTATCAGAAGATGGTGCATGATGGTATTATTGAGCATATGCGTGAGCTGCGTGGTCGTCATTAGTGTAGTTTTATGGATGTATTTTGTGTTGGACTATTAGTACTTATTACCAGCTGTACTTGTTTTATGGAGATGAGTTTATGGACTTAATTATGGACTTATTACCAGCTGTACTTGTTTTATGGAGATTAATTATGGACTTATTACCACTTATTTTATGGAGATTAATTAGGCTAAGTCTTCTGTGTGGTCAATTCTGATACATTATGGTTATATGGTCATGTCATGTGATACACTATTACCGCTTGTTGTATCATGATTACTTGGGATTCTATTTCAATGATTTTTCTCTCGCAAATCATACACAGAAGCGAAAAGCACACCTTATACTATATTGGCGTCCTATATGACACGTTTGTATCCTAATAGTATATAAGGAGTATCCTAGTACCTACAGTGTATACAATATCCTAGAAGTGTAGGTATGATTGGTATATCGTATTACATAGAGTGTATAGAGTGAGTATCCTAATACTATATAAGATATTTTAGAAGTAAAGTGTCCGTGTCAGTCTGAAGTAAGGTGTCCATGCCAGCCCTTCTCTGAAAAAGTAAGTCTACTACTGATATCGCCGATACCAATACTCATAGGAATAGTCCGATACCGATTCCCATAACTATATGTTGTTGCTCAAGCAGTTTATAGCTACAAATGCATAAATACAACATGAAAATCTCATCTGTTAAATATGTTACCTAAGAGCATCGTTAGTAAGGGCAATTCGTTACTACAGTGTATAGAGTATCCTAGAAGTGTAGGTATGATTGGTATATCGTATTACATAGAGTGTATAGAGTATCCTTTCAGCCTATAAGAGTTACTTCACTCATTTTGTCAAGACAAGTAAACTTTTTAAATGTTGACGGTATTGGTTTTGCCTTGTAACTACAGGCAGTTGCCTGCATTTTCCCTTATAACTTGGCCTTTGGCCTGTGCTTGAGCAGTGTGGACTTCCAGGTTAGGGTGTTAGTTCATGATTAGCATTGTTTAGATATTAGTTTCAGTTAAAGGGTTAGTTTAGATTAGGATATTAGAAGGAATATGAGAGTTAATAGATGTTAAAGTAGGATATTAATTTATTAGTTAGGATAGATAGTTTGAGTTAGGATACTGCTCAAGCACATTCCAAAGGGTCGATATTGGATATTAATTTAAAAAGTTTTACCTTTCTTGAAAAACTGGGTAAAGTAACTCTTGTAGACCCAAAGGGTCGATATTGGACAGTTGGGATGAGTATCAGAATCAGTATTGGATTATTATCGACCGTATCGGATCAGTATCGGCCGTATATACTTAGTATGGTGTACTCCTACAAGTACAATTATACCTCGATCGTATATACTTAGTATCAACCGTATCGGATTAGTATCGGTCTATCGGATATGACAATTTGACAAAAGACAGTTGTTTTAGTCCCAACACAGTTGTTTTTGTTTCTTCCTTCAAATTCTTTGTTTGTAATATGTGGAATGAATGAACAGTTTATGTTGCGTACACATATCTAGACTTCATTAACATTCATTCACTGACTGCAATGTGCATGTATCTATCTTACAAAATTATCCTCAATTGGATATGGATATGAATTACTACTTACGAAATCGTTTATGGCAGTACAACCGTCATCCTGATGACATGTGCGGTGTACGGGATGAATTCAGAGAGGGTGTACAGCAGTTCCTGCAGTTTGCCAAGACGTTCTCTCAGTACATGGACGGTACCAAAATTAAGTGTCCGTGTGTGAGATGTCGCAACTTGAAATATCATCCAGAAGTGGATGTCACGTATCATTTATACTCGAAGGATTTTACGCCGAATTACTATCAGTCGAGCGCGCACGGAGAACTTGTGTTTTTTGTATTGGAGTATGAGCCTTATGTGGATGTCGACAATAATGCTGCTTACGACGATGGGTTGGTGAACATGATTTTTGACGCGGCGGGGCCTAGTTTCGATCCGGACGATCATGATGCACCTGAGGAGGCACCGAACGCCGATGCTGTACAGTTCATGGAGTTGCTGGAGAATGCAAGGACTCTATTATATCCTAGTTGTGAGGATCATTCACCGTTAGAGGTGGTTACAAGATTGTTGAACATCAAGTCTGATTTTAACATGTCGCAAGATTGCTACAACCGTCTTATGGAGTTGCTTATAGAAATATTACCTGAGGGTGGTAAGTTGCCTATAGATTTCTACCGGTCTAAGATGATGGTGAGATCGCTCTGGATGGGATACAAGAAAGTTGATGCATGTCGCAACAGGTGCATGTTGTACTACAAAGACGACATGGATGAAGATGTCTGCAGATTTTGTGGTGCCGATCGCTACAAGGACCGTGGTAGAGGAAAGTCTGTCGGTGCTAGGAAGCCTATAGATTCGATGCACTACTTACCGTTGACACCGCGGTTGTAGCGGTTATTTATGGTGAAGGAAACTGCAGAAAATATGAGTTGGCATAAGCGGAAACAGACCGAAGGAGTGTTGGATCACCCATCTGATGGAGAAGCGTGGAAGCACTTTGATCGAGAGTATCCAGATTTTGCTTCTGATCCGCGTAATGTCAGATTGGGTCTCTGCTCCGACGGTTTTACCCCATTCGGACTTTCGGGATCCCAGTATTCGTGTTGGCCTGTATCGTCACTCCCTACAATCTACCACCTTGGATGTGCATGAAGACTCCGTATATGTTCCTCACCGTTATTATCCCAGGTCCGAACAATCCGAAAAGGAACATCGATGTGTATTTACAGCCATTGATTGATGAGTTGAATCAGCTGTGGGAAGTAGGTTCCGACACGTACGATGTCTCTAGAAAACAAAATTTTCAGATGCGGACGGCACTTATGTACACCATCAACGACTTTTCGGCCTATGGTATGTTATCTGGATGGAGCACGCATGGTCGTCTTTCATGTCCATATTGCATGGATCGTACTAAGGCTTTCTGCTTGAAACATGGAGGCAAACCGTGCTTCTTCGATTTTCATCGACAATTCTTACCGAAGGATCATCCATACCGGAGGAACATGAATGATTTTCGTGCTGGTGTTGTGGAGAAGGCTAATCCCCCGCCAAGGTGGCCCGGATACACAATATGAGAAAAGGTAAAAGATTTACTAAGAGCTATTGAAGAGCCTGCTACGGGCTACATGTGTGACGAATTTCGTCGCACTTATAACTGGACGGAGAGGAGTATATTCGGTGATCTACCATATTGGAGCACCAATCTGATTAGACATAACCTTGATGTCATGTATATCGAGAAGAATGTGTTTGACAACATAATTAATACTGTAATGGACGTAAAGGGGAAGATGAAAGACAATCCAAAGGCTAGAATGGACTTGGAAGAAATATGTAGATGTCCTGCATTGCATTTGATAGAGGACGGGAATGGGAAGTTGAAGCAGCCTAAGACAATTTTCTCACTGGAGAAGGAGGATAAAGTGAGACTTTGTAGGTGGATTCAAGGTCTGAAATTTCCAGATGGGTATGTTTCAAACTTGAGAAGATGCGTCGACCTCAAGGAGAACAAACTGACAGGTATGAAGAGCCATGCATGATAGTCACGTATTCATGGAGAGGTTAATTCCGATTGCATTTCAGGAATTCTTACCCCCGGTTGTTTGGGATCCATTGACTGAGCTTAGCATATTCTTCAGAGATCTTTGTTCTAGTAAGTTACTCGTCAATCATCTAGAAAAGCAGGAGAACGATATTGCGGTAACACTGTACAAGCTCGAGAAGGTATTTCCTCCTGGATTCTTCGACTCCATGGAGCATTTGCCAATTCATCTCTCCTACGAGGCATGTGTTGGTGGGCCCGTTGGTTATCGGTGGATGTACTCGTTTGAGCGACATTTGAACCACCTAAAGAGGAAGGTAAAAAATAAGGCTCAGGTCGAGGGTTCTATTTGTGAAGCCTATATTCTCGAGGAGATTACAAACTTCTGCTCGACGTATTTCAAACCTCACGTTGCTACGAATAGAACGAGGGCTCCGAAAAATGATGACGGTTATCAAGAATCTAATAATAGAATACTGAAAGTATTCAATGCGTCCGAAAAGCCTTCGGGGAAAATGAAGAAGAGATATTTGAATGATGAAGAGCTAAGGGCTGCTCAGTTGTATGTATTACTCAATTGCGATGAGGATGAAGTGGAGAAGCTAGAGGGGTAAGTAATTAATGATGAGTTTATGTAATCTCAATGTAATAGTATAAGCTAATATTATTGTACTAATCGGCAGTTGTTTCGTTGTTTTTCAGCACATATAATGCTGAGTTGAGGTCGGTTAGACCCTACCTAATAGACGAAGCATTAGAACAAGAAATGAGACGTCATTTTCCTTATTGGTTGAGCAAATATGTAAGCACCTCGGTAATTACTGGCCTCTTTTAATGTAACTGCACAATAAATAACTTACTATCTCTTCTTTGGTATACAGATCGATCGTCTAATTTCACTCGAGATTGAATTAATTAGAACTCTTGCCAAGAGACCAATTACTTTTGTTAAAATATGGCCAAGTTACTGTGTCAATGGCTTTCGGTTTAAGTCGACAAATGCTCCAATCAGAGGCAGCTTCCTGGATCTTGATTCCACGAAAAACAGTTGTTCGTGTATCAAATCTTCGAACTTCAAAGACGTCGATCCAGGAAATGATTTCTTTGGCATCTTGCGAGAGATTGTGGAGTTGACGTATAATTATGACAGAGAACCTGCAAAGATCGTGTTGTTCAAGTGTGAATGGTTCGATCCGACTGAAAATCAAGGTTGAAAAATTGACAAGCATGGTCTTGTAGATATAAACTACAAACGTAGATATCAAGGCTACGAACCATTTGTCCTAGCAACTCAAGCTCAGCTCGTGTACTTTACAGCTTATATGAGACGGAGAGCAACAAAGTCTGACTGGTAGGCAGTATGCAAGACTAAAGCTAAAGATACTTTTGATGTTGACGAAAAAGCTTATCAGGAGGACGAGCTACCTCTTATAACCAATATTGTTGATGTGGACTCCACGGAAGTTACGCATTACATGACACATAATATAGAAGATGTAGAATTATCCGAAGAGGAAGACGAAGCCGACGAAGGCGAAGATGAAAGTGAAGATGAGGAGGAAGATGAGGTCGAAGAAGATGAACAAGATGATTATTTTGAAAATGATTGAGAGAGATGTACTTTCATTTTCTTATTATGTAGAGTTGGTTATTATCTAGTCTTGGTTATTATCTTAATGTACTATCTGGACTTAGATGTTTCTTGTAAAATATACTATCAGGACTTAAATATTTCTTGTAAAATGTACCATCAAATGTTGTCTTGGTTATTATCTTGTCTTTGTTGCACTTTCATATTTCTAGTCTCTATTATTTGTTTTCTTTGTTGTATCTCATTATATGTTGTTATCACGATGACAGGTCGTCGCGGATCGTTCCGTATTTCCTGACATGGGACACCGGGTACTGATACTGGCAGAGGATAGGGTACTCCTTCGGTACCTACTGGTGGTACTGCTAAAGGACGAGGTTCTTCTTCGGTACCTCCTACTGGTACGGGCTCTGGATCCTCATCATCCAGTACTCCTGTGTATCGGACAGTAGCTCCGCCCGCCATGATGCTACGTGGCATATCTCCTGGGATGAGTAGTTCCAGGCCTGAGACTGCTCCCGAGAGTAGCGTTCCTCCTGCTGATACGACGATAGAGGCATATGAGGAGATGGAGGAGGCTGCACCGGCGGCCGACCAGTATCAGGCAGATGATGCCTACGCACCTCCGGAGGAGACAAGGACGGAGATCTTGGCCGACGGTACAAAGTAAGTATTTTGGTTTATTATTTTTTTCTGTGTTTATCATAAATTAACTTTTCTCATTAATATAATATGTCTGTATAGATATCGTCCCCCATTGGTACAGAGACGCCTAAGCCAGCTCCTGAGGCAAAATTATTGGGGTCCTTGGATAAACTACTCGGATGCTCCGGAAAATTGGAAGGCCTACTGGTTTGCGCGCTTCAAGGTTAAAATAGATTTGCTTTTAACATGAATCATTTGATTTCTGTATATTATATATTACCGAAAAATATTTGGTTTGCGTACTCTTCTAGGATATGTTTTTCTATCTACCGCACCGAGCCGAGCTGATCGAGGGGATGTTTTCTCCTGTCGCTGCTAAGCTGATCCGCGACGCTATCAATGATCAGAAGGCTCGTGATCGTGCCGGAAAGCCGATCCAAGGTTGGATCACCCCTGATCAGTGGGATGCGATGAAGGCTCGATTCAACGAGCCAAGGTACAAAGAAAAGTCCGAGAAGGCCAAGGCGGCTAGGCAGCATGCCTCGAAGTGGTGCGGTGAGCCGATTCTGATGACGGAACATTTTCATCGTCTGGTATGTATTTTTCTTTCAGAAATATTATTTTAATACAAATTTGATAAATTATTACTAAGATAATATATTTAATTACAAGTAAGGAAGGTCGGTAACTCCGATATGGTGACCATCTTCCTGGCCACCCATCGGAAGGGCGAAGGCCTTATTGACGAGAGGGCCCAGCTTTCCTATGTAAGTATTACAATACTATTTGTTAATTATAATACTTCGTGTTAATTTTAATATAACTTAGTAAATATGCATGCAAATAAATATTCATGTAGTTAGTAATAATAAGTAATTAATTAGAAATTAGAAATCATAGAGTACTATCCATACTTTCTAGGCCGAGTATGAGAGGCTTCCGGACCGGACGGCTGTTAGTACACCTACTGCGGGAGAGGCCGGTACTTCCTCGCAGCCCACTCAAGCTCCGTTGGCGGACGAGCTGTGGATGACCGCCGCTGGTGGCCTCCGTAGGGGTACGTACTACAGTACGGGATCCAATGGCGCCCTAGATGCGAGCCAGTCCTCTAGGGCATCCCCGCAAGTGTGCATGGTCCACAGCCATCCCAGGAGTCTGCCCGAGTCCACCAGATGATGGAATCTCTCCGGGACGAGCTGCTACGATAGATTCATGACCAGTCTCAGCACCAGTCGGATGAGCCTACGCTTATAGCACGATTGGATGCGCTCGACCACAGCATTATAGAGCTCCGGCATGTGACTGAGCGGACAGAGTAGAGCATCACCGATCTTAGAGCGTTGATGGAGTGTAGCGTATTGGATCCACAGGCATCACAGATGACCATGAGCGAGAGGCTGAGATTGGTACAGGATTCGGTGGCTGATACCAGTGATAAAATGTTATCTAGCATGGATTCATACCACCAGCGACTTGCAGCGTTGGAGCGTCCTTTGGGTGTGCCTTCATCGTCTTCGACTCCGCCGGCGCCACTACCTTCTTCATCGACACCGACTCCATCGACGTTACTACCTCCTTCATCGATGTCGATTTCACAGAAGGACTCTGAGCTTTTCTTATCCCTTCGCCGCGGCACGCCCCCTCCTGCTCAAGATCCCCAGTAGTCCGAGATAGGACTGCTTGTATTGAGTGTTTGAGTACTTTTTTTTTGTATTTGTTTGTAACACTTGTTTGTTGGTTGCATAGATACATTGGTAATTGGTTGTGTAGACCCATGATTCTGTGGAGAAAATGATTCTGTAGAGAAAATAATTCTGTGGAGAATGATTCTGTGGAGAAAATAATTCTGTGGAGAAAATGATTCTGTGGGTTGCATATATTGTGTTTCAGATTAAACTGCAGGGAGAAAATAATTCTGTGGAGAAAACTGCATACTGCAATTTATTTATTTTTATTTTTTTTCAAATTTAGCGACGTCTACCGACGTTTACCGACGCTTTTCGACGGCACTTTGCGTCGGTAGACGTCGCTAAACTGGTATATATTGCAAGGCTACCGACGTATAGCGACGTTTGTTTCGTCGGTATGCATCGGTAAACGTCGCTATACGTCGGTAAATATCCTAGGATTTTATCTCATTTTCCCAGGATATACCGACGTATAGCGACATAAAAAAACATCGGTACTATATACCGACGCATAGCGACATCAAAAACGTCGATAATTTTCCCAGGGAATACCGATATCTAGCGACATCATAAACGTCGCTATTTTATCGACAAAATGACGGTAAACGTTGGTATATTATCGACGTATCCTTGCGTCGGTAAACGTCGGTGTTGGCGACGATCAGCGACGTCTTCCCAAACACCGACTAAGGTTTCTGGGATAAGAGGAAGACATCGCTAAATACGTCGCTAAATAGGTTTAGCGATGTCTTTAGGCATTTTAGAGACGTCTTTAGACGTCGCTAAAATGACTTATTCTGGTAGTGAAAGCAGCGACAACCAAACACTCTAAAATAAGAAATAGTTGGGGTTCTACCAAACCAAAGTTCATAGGGAGTTTTCTTCGAAATAGGTCGAATCAAAACCCTATTCAAGATATGGCATGCTGTACTTACAGCTTCTGCCCAAAAATATTTTGGAAGTAAAAACTGATTCAACATGACTCTAGCCATATTGCCAAGAGTTCTATTCTTTCGCTCCACAACACTATTTTGTTGGAAGTTCTAGGACAAGAAAATTCATGATTAAATCCATTTAAAACATAAATTTTTTTGAAATCAGAGTTTTTGAATTTGTCGCCATGATCACTTCGGCTTCGAGTAATCATGAAGCCTTTTTCGTTTTTACCTTTTTAGCAAAAATTTCAAAAACAAAAATAGTATCACTTTTGTTTGAAAGAAAGAAAACCCAAATAAAACGTGAAAAATCATCAACAATCACAAAGGCGTAGAGTTTTCCACCAAGACTGACTACTCTACTAGGACCAAACAAATCCATATGAAGAAGTTGCAAGGGTCTAGTAGTACTTACAGAGTTGATGGATTTAAATAACGATTTTGTCGTCTTATTTTTCTCATATTTGGCACATACCTTATCCTTTTTGAATGTGATATCTGGTAGTCCTCTTACTAGCTTCTTGGTTGAAAGTCTTGATATGGTATCCATGTTTGCATGTCCAAGACATATATGCCATAGTAACCTTTCATCCTAGTGAGTGTAGAGGCATCTTCCTGTATTGTCAGTATCTTTCGAGAGATAGAATATATATATGTTATCTTCCCTTATCCCTTCAAAAATGATGTCTCCAGATGATCTATCATATATAGAGCATTTATTTTTTCCAAAGTTAATATCATATACGTTGTCAGCAAGATGACTAATGTTGAGCAAGTTATGCTTTACTTACTAAACAGACATCTTTAATGACAAGAGAGGGAGGATTACCAATAGTACCAATAGGTCCAGAAAATCATAAGTTCATGACAAAGTTGAACAAACAAATGTTCTTTATTTCTTCATCCAACAAGAGTAAAGGACTACATTTGCATTGAAGAGAAACAAAAACAAACTACATCTCAAAACGTCGGAAAAATAGAAAGACAAATAGGTAACACTACGACAAAAAATGTTAAGACTCCAACATATTTATTCACTATGGCAGCTGCAAAACAGTCGATGAAACCCTATAGCCAGGGATAATGGTTACGTTGAGGCCGGTACCACTCCCTCAGTCATCTCGCATACGAAGGCTCCAACAGATTAAGGTCCTCCGTAGGAGCAGGATGACTAGAGCTCCCGGTGCCACTTCCTTCCGATGCTGGTTCTTCCTTAAACAACAACTTTTAGAGTTATCTTCTCTTTGACGGTCATTGGTTCTTCTTTGACAAAAGGGGGCAGCGAGGAGTCTTTCACGACAGCCTCTGCTTTCATTACCGATACTACAACGAAACAAAAAGGGAAAGGAGAGTTAGCAAAAGAACTCATTCCCTTGAGTTAAAAGATTTATGCACAGCTTGTCATTGGCGCTTGTAAAAAGCTGCGTACCAAAATCCTGGCGCATCATCTAGACCGAAGTCCATGCACGT
>JANAVB010009399.1:10351774-10451774 GCA_029216955.1 Iris pallida
TACAACAACAGCTTCCAGGCGAGCATTCAGATGGCACCTTTTAAGGCTTTATATGGTAGGAGATGTAGGTCACCCCTAGCTCAGGATGACATTGGGTAGAGGCAGATGCTCGGTCCAGAGTTGATTGCTCAGTCAGTTGGAGTAGTGAGATAGATCAGAAAGCATCTCAGAATGGCTCAGGACCGATAACGTCATTGGGCAGACCAGCATCGACGTCATCTTGAGTTCTTTGTCGGCAACCACGTATTTCTTCAGATTTTGCCTACCTGTGGGTTCATCAGATTTGGCATACGGGGAAAGCTTAGTCCTAGAAATATTAGGCCGTTTGATATTCTCGAGCGAGTAAGAGATGTATCTTATCGACTTATTCTTCCGCCATTGCTACGCGAGGTATATGACATATTTTACTTATCTCAGTTGCGTCGGTATATTCTGGATTTGACCCATATCCTGGATCATTCGAGATAGTCGTTGGTACTGACCTATTGTATGAGGAGAGGCCCGTATCCATTTTGGACCGGAGGGAGAAGGTTCTCAATAACCGGACAACCTAATTAGTTCAATTTTCTGGGATCATCACTCGTCGGGCGGGTCTTCCAAAGGAGTGCAAGGATGATATTCGGGCTCGTTACCCGTATATGGGTGGCTCATGAGGTATACTATTTTCGTATGTATTTTTTCCACCTTTAGTATTAGGGTGATTGATTGGTATGTATGGTTTTGTTGTTGTATTCTGATTTTATTTTCATTTTCTTGTACATTTACTCCAGTTGGATTTCATGATTTATGAGTTTCCTATCCTGATCCTTATAGCATGCTTTCCTAAATTTCTTGCATAACTCGATTGCCTTTAGGAAATTTCGAGGACAGAATTTTTCTAAGGAGGGGAGAGTTGTGAGACTCGTCTCACAATATTCATATTTGTATACAGATACGTATTTTATATTGTATTCTGTATTTTTTTGTATTTCGGAGAACCGAAAAATAATTTGATTTTTGAGACTTTTTTGTAAAATTGGCATACCGTCGACAAACCGATGTATACTGACGGTATACCTATCGGACAGAATATCTACTTTATAGATATTTTGATTCAAAATATTTTTATATATATATTTTCATGAATATCTGAAATTTTTGTAAATAGTGTATTTTGATGAATAGTGATGATACATTCTATTATTCAATGGATATTTAGTTTTCTTCTGGACGGTCGAGATTGATCCTGATCGAGTCACTGATCGCGACCGGACGGTCAAGATTAATTCACCTCCTCTATATAAACGATTACTTTTCTTTACGATTTTTCTTTTATTTTCTCTCTCTACTCCTCATTCCTTCTCGTTTTCACTCCGTATTCCTCGGGAGCTTGGATTATACTGATTTTAGCAACTTTCGGGACGAGATTTGATTTTTGAAACTTGTTTCATGCCCTTAATCATGTTTTTCGGCTAGAATCGGCATACCGCTGGTATACCGGTGTGTACCGACGGAATATCGATTTGTGAGCCCATTTTTAGATTAAAAAGCTGTTGTGACAGTTTTCGACATACCGACGGTGTACCGGTCTATACCGACGGTACATTGGTGCAGCAGCATAGAGTTTTCTACTTGTATAGATCGGCCTATCGACGGTGTACCGGTCTATACCGGTGGTACACCGGTACGGCAGATAGAATTTGACAGAGTTTTTGCCGATAGAAGCCGGCATACCGATGGTGTGTCGGTGTGTACCATCGGCATACCGATCATGTACCCAAGTTGATTATTTCTTGATTTTGACTTGATTTCATTTTGTTTACTGCTTTACTATCTTGTCTTGGTCTATTATGTTACCTTGTGATACTTAGTTGGACCCGGTACTTGAGCTTGTTTTGTTTTGATATAGTGGCTCGTCGTAGCACAATCCTGTCTCGATACTTGTCATGTCTTGTCTTGTCTTGATAGTGGCCTGTCATGGCGCACTCCTGATTTCTATACATGTCTAGCTTGATTGATAGTTGCATGTCATGGTGCACTCCTGATTCCTATACATGTCTAGCTTACCTGAAAGTGGCATGTCATGGCGCACTCTTGATTCATGTCATGTCTAGTTTACTTTAGTGGCTCGTCGTAGCGCACCCCTGTCTTGATAGTCGTCTTGTCTTGTAGTGGCTTGTTGCGGTGCACTTTCTTACTTGTCTTGTCTAGCCTTGCATGTCCCATATCTAGGACTATAGAATACCACACCTGAAATCCTGAAGGAAAATGTTAGAAACAATACAACTAGCTTGATTATCTAGATCGTTGGGAGGGGAGGTATTCCCGGTTACCTGTATCCCTTTATTCTGGTCATATATTGTAATGCCCCAGTCCTAAAATACGAAGGACAAGGAACGTAGACATGTCAGCCGTATAATAAATATACGTAAGCTGTAAATGCAGTAAAACCAAGGCTAACTAATCTCATCCACAAAATAAAAGAATAAAAGATACCATATAATCAACTATGAATTATCTTTTACATGTAGTTGGGCGGAGACATATCCACTACCAACTAATTAAAAGAAAGGTAATACATGGCAAGTGAAATGATTTGTCGAGAGTAACAAGAAAGATCCAAGACACATCATCTTCGAATGAATAGAGAAGATCACGACCTCAGCTAGAATACCTGCAGATGATAAGAACACACACCTAGAAAGATCACCAGGTCCTAGAGGGACGTAACAAGACACATAATATCATGCCATAAAACTGAATATAAACTATTTAATAAATAAGTCAATTGGATTATAACATGGTCTAATACATACCATTGAATTAGCGTACCATCCCCCCCAACCAGACAAGGACAAGAGATGGCACCCTAATCCATGATGGAGTATCTTTCAATGCCATGAATCCAATATGGTATCAGGACCACAACAAGGTTCAGTACCTTCTCATCGGTGTAGTGAGCTACACCTACAACCAAACAAGGACAAAATGTGGCAAACTAGTCCGCGACAAGTTACTGCTCCAAGCCATGGTCAGATATAAGTACCCAAACCGAAAGTACTTATACATAACGGATAAGGGAGCCTAACGATACTAAGAGAATGCAGTTTTAAGAACAAACCTCCAACACATGGGTTTTTTGGGCTAATAATGGGATCAGCATAGTCCCCATTTGGGGCACCAAGGGCCTCAAGTATAACCGTTCCTCGAATGTGCAAGTAATAAAATAAATGGGTCGTCAACCCGCATATCCGGCGGAGCGTACGGTCACAAGGAAAATGTGTATAGTAGCCCATACGCTAAGGATATGTCCTCCCCACCCAATGCCTATTTGTTGTCTTAACAACACATAACCTCTATAACCGCTAAGACAAACTAGCATGCAATTCGATTAGCGGTTAATCCTATGGCACGACTTATATGTACTGGTGGCCAGCCAGTCACGCATGTCCGAGTTCTATATGCGACTCATGACTTCGTGGCAAAAACGTGTCAAGGCCTATGAATGCAACACAAACTAGGGTGGTCCCTTAAGTCTAAGGTTAATATGCATAAAAATAATAATTACGGGAAATAGAACTATATAGTAAAAATCTATCTAATTATAACAGTGTAGCACGGTTTATTTTACAGAAAAATAAATAATGAATAAATGCATGAATATGAGCTAATGTAAAATAACAGCTAATGGCAAGAAATCTTGTCTGGTATTGACGCCTGGGTGCTGCGATAATCAAAGTGGCACGAACTGCAGCTTCGATGTTACAACGACTCAAAGGGGCCTCTGACGATGGCACGGACTGTTCCATCGGGTTCAGGATGGTCAATTTGGTTAGAGACGATTTGAGGACGTACAGATTTGGCAAATAAATAGGAAAGATAGGTTTGATCATGGACATGGGAATAATCGAAGGAATTATGCATAAATAATATATATACGATTTTAAAAATAATTATATACTCGAAAAACTAATTTTTATGAGTCTAACTAATTTTAGGAGAATATTAAAGTCAAGAAAAACCATTTTTGGCTAAAAACTCTAAATATATCAAAATGGGTTTTTCCTTTTTTTCTCTAGGTAAAACTATATTTTCTTAGTAAATATATTTTAGATAATTATTCGAAAATACTTAGAGAATTATTATAAATTTAGAAACTAGATTTTCCTTATTCAAAATATTTTATATAAATACATAAAAACTAAAACACTAAATTTTATCAAAATACTTTGTAGGTCAAAATCTATATATAAAATACTATAGATTAATCTTAATGGTATATTTATCACAAATATTTAAATATAGATATTTTTATATGTTTTAGAAATACGTTAATAAAATAATCAATGAAAGAAAAACTTTATAAGGATGCCACTATTATATGTATTCTGTCCAAAATTGATAAATAAAATATATATAAAAATATAGATATATATGAAAGAATAGCAACACTGTGTTGCTTCCGATAAAAATAATAATGATAATAATATCTACAAAGAATAATACCAGTAATAAATATAATAATAGTTTTTAAGGAACCCAGAAAACGAACTCATGTTAATCCAGCAAAAAAACAAAATGATTTGAAATAAAATAAAGTAATACAGCAAACAAACAAAAAGATATTAAATAAAGTAGTACTTAGCTGTTCTTTGTATAAGAAGTAAAAAACAAGTAAAGGGAGAGAGAGAACCGAGAGAAGGGAAAGTGAGCAGGGAAGAATGAGAGGGAGAGATGAAGGCGAGGGGAACGAAGACGAAAGCGGGAAAAGGAGGTGGAGGAGAGAGAGGAAGAGGCGAAGGGTCGGGAAGAGCGGGAGGAATGAGAGAGCAGCTGTGCCAGTCGTTATCTTGGTCGAGGCCGCGACGACGAGGTGATGGCTCGACCATGGAGGAGGGGCGCATCCGATCGCTCATGCGAGGGTTGGTGCCGGAGGAGCTCACCTCTGAAGGCATGGCCGGCCGTGGCTGAGTTGGAAACGCGGGAAGAGCCGACCGCTATGCTGTGCGGAGAGCGGGCGCCGTGACCGGTGGGTCTGGAGGTCTCCTGCGGGGCGGGGCGAGGTATGTGGTGGTGCCGACAGATATGGGACAATCGAGGCGGAAAGGGAGCTAGGTGGTCGGATCTAGGTTGCCAGAGATAGAGGTAAGTGTTGGTGGTGACTGTGTTGCTTTAACTTTAAGGTTTTGGTAGGCGGTCAGTCACGGTGACGGAGGCGGAGGTCGTGTGTGTTGTTTTTACTGGCTTGCTTGTTTCTGGTGGGGTGGTGGTTTTGGTGGTGGTGCGTATGGGGCTTGGGTGGCCGGAGACTGGCGGCTCGACGGAGACGAGATGGTGATGACGATGGTGGCAGTGTAGGCGTGGCGATGGTCTGTTGGATGGTCGGGGGATATCGGGATGGCAAGGTCGGGTAGGGCTGTGACAATATGGGTGGCCGTGGCTGGCGAGGGGACTTGGACGGTGGCTTGTGTGTTGGAGCGGAGTCGATGGTGAAGGGCGAGTGGTGGAGACGATGGCCACGGCGGGGTTTGTGTCATAGTGGGGGATGATGAAGGGTGGTTGTCAATGGACTGGAGGCAGCTGCTGGCTTGTTGTTTGTAGGTGGTGATGCTGTGGTGGTTATGGCGCCGGGGAAGGTGGGTGTGTGCGAAGATTTTGGTGGACAGGGGTTCGGCCGAGGGTGGAGTCGATGGCGGTGATGTTGGGACAGCGACGGCAGGGATTAGAATAGTGTTAGATTAGGGGTTTGATTGTGTCGGGGTTTGTCCGACACGGGAAAAATATTCTATGTGTAAAAATAGAATAAGATATGGACGGGAGGGGACATGGACACGACGATGCACTCACGTTTGGTTGTGGTGGAGAAATATTGTGGAGTAATTTGTGAAGGAAAAGTATATGGAGGCTCCCCTATATATAGGGGGTAGAACTCCTAGTTGGATAAGCTGTATGAATGATTTAAATTCTTCAATAGATAAATCCTTATTTATTTTGAATCAATTCAAAACTAATACAATCAAATCAAATCAAACTTTAAATCGAAATTGAATTTTTAATCTATATAAGTCTTATCCTTAATTTGATATTTTTTAATCATATCTTTAAATAAATTATCAAGTCAGCCAAATCTAGTCGCATTTTTAATCTACCACAAAATAATTCAGGATATCTTTTTATAAATAATAATATTTAATTTTGAAAATTCCAAATAAATATTTAAATATTAATAGAAAAACTCAAAATACCTTTTTAAAATATATTAAAATAAATAATAAAATAAATTTTGAAGATTTGAAATATCTACATGAATTAAATTTCATGTGCTCGCATGCGAATATGACATATCATTTACAAAATATTATTTCTTAAATTATCACATATACTTTTGCAATAAATAGAATAAAATAACATTTTGACAATCATGACTATTTTAAAAATATATACTTATTTAAATTAAATGGAGAAAGGCTATAATAAATCTTTTTATAAAAATATGTACCTTGTAGATACGTAGGCGCACTCGACGTACAAATACCAAAATAAAAACCAATACCAAAATCTATAAAAAAATAATAAAAATTGTAGTAAAAATTTAGGAGGTTTACATCCTACCAAACTTACAAGAATTTCGTCCTCGAAATTAAGAAATAACTAGGGTAGGTAGGGTTGAGAAGGTACGGGGGTATATTGATAAGGAAATATGACCAAGTTATTGGGCGAGGCTAGGAAACGTCGTTAAACACAAACATGCATTAGAAAATTGTGATTTCGATATCTACGAAAATAAATTATAGATATGGAATTGAATGAGGGTCGCTATTTAAGGCAATAAAATCATGATAACATGAATTAGAGAATAGAAAGGGATCGAGTAGATCGAAGAGAATAATTTAGGGACTCAGAAGATATGGTTCTTTGAGAGAATATAGTCGTCTAGGTTTAGGGTATGGTTAAGGAAATGATATGAATCATTCTAAAATTTCAAGAATGATTAGAAGGTCGCGATAATGAATCTAAAGCTGAAGAAAAAGGACGAGTATCTCGAGGCAAGGTCGTAATCACATGGATTGGTTGATGGCTAGCTATGCTCGTGTATTTACAAATATCATGGGCATGGGAGAAAGCTTCGTGTCTATCTATCTAGTACGAGTGTTCGTCTTTCTAAAATAGGTGAAAGACAGAAACGATAAAGAGTTCGAAGAAGATATTATCGAGCACGAATAAGTGTTTCAAATACGACTGAATAATTTCAAAATAGAATTGCCAAGGAAGTCAAGGATGAGATTCTAGAGGCCAAGTTTAACTCTGTCTCCATCCACGCAGAATGATATATAAAAAAGTGAACCAAAGTGCGCTAGGTTGATCAGACTATCATGCACCGGTTCTGATTAGACAATATGTTAGTGGGTGCGCACCCAATAAAACATGTCATGATTAAGCTCGATAAGGAAATAAGCTTGCAAAACTTAGGCTAATTTAGCAGCATAAGATTGTCAAAATATAAGTAGGGGATAAAGATGAAAGAAAATAAATAGTCCAAGATCCTTAAAATCTAAGTCTCGTCCAAAGTTTCGGCCTATGCAGTTGTCCTAGTGACTTTTTGTCTAAGGCTTGGTTGGCTAGATGGGTCACAAGGGCAAAGGTATTGTTAGGTTGTACGGTATCTACCCAACTTACAAGAGTTAAATTAGTGGTATAATGGGTCTATGGAAAATATATATCAAGTATGGGTATCTTTCTAACCACTATCAAGCACGAATGAAGGATAAGAATTTACGATAGAGAGAACCAAGCAAGATGCAAATCAAGGAGTCAAGAAGAGTTCGAAAATGGAATTGAGGAAGGGGTCAAATATGTGGATGAGATCCTAGACTCTAATCCTATAAGCAGGCTTGCTTGGCATGGTAAAGTAACCAAACAATTTATCTTGACCTGCATGGGCCACCACAAAAACATGTAATGCCCCAGTCCCAAAATACGAAGGACTAGGAACGTAGACATGCCAGCCGTATAATAAATATACGTAAGCTGTAAATGCAGTAAAACCAAAGCTAACTAATCTCATCCACAAAATGAAAGAATAAAAGATATCATATAATCAACTATGAATTGTCTTTTACATGTAGTTGGGCAGAGACAAATCCATTACCAACTAATTAATAAAAAGGTAATACATGGCAAGTGAAATGATTTGTCGAGAGTAACAAGAAAGATCCAAGACACGTCATCTTCGAAGGAATAGAGAAGATCACAACCTCGGCTAGAATACCTGTGGATGACAAGAACACACACCTAGAGAGATCACCAGGTCCTTAGAGGGACGTAACAAGATACATAATATCATGCCATAAAACTGAATATAAACTGCTCAATAAATAAGTCAATTGGATTATAACATGTCCAATACACACCATTTAATTAGCGTACCATCCCCCCAACCAAACAAGGACATGAGATGGCACCCTAATCCATGATGGAGTATCTTTCCATGCCATGAATCCAATATGGTATCCGGACCATAACAAGGTTCAGTACATTCTCATCGGAGTAGTAAGCCACACCTACAACCAAACAAGGACAAGATGTGGCAAACTAGTCTGCGACAAATTACTGTTCCAAGCCATGGTCAGATATAAGTACCCAAACCGAAAGTGCTTATACCTAACGGATAAGAGAGCCTAACCGTTCTAAGTGAATGCAGTTTTAAGAACAAACCTCCAACGCATGGGCTTTCGGGCCAACAATAGGATCGGCATAGTCCCCACTTGGGGCACCAGCGGCCTCAAGCATAACCGTTCCTCGAACGTGCAAGCAATAAAATAAATGGGTCGTCAACCTGTATCTACGGCGAAGCGTACAATCACAAAGAAAATGTGTATAGTAGCCCATACGCTAAGGATATGTCCTCCCCACCCAATGTCTATATATTAGCTTAACAACACATAACCTCTATAACTGCTAAGGCAAACTAGCATACAATTCCA
This sequence comes from Iris pallida, assembly GCA_029216955.1. Taxonomy (NCBI): domain Eukaryota; kingdom Viridiplantae; phylum Streptophyta; class Magnoliopsida; order Asparagales; family Iridaceae; genus Iris; species Iris pallida. The sequence goes on from JANAVB010009399.1 coordinate 10,360,738, forward strand.
TTAGCGGTTAATCCTATCGCACGACTTATACGTACTAGTGGCCAGCCGGTCACGCATGTCCGAGTTCTATATGCGACTCACGACTTCGTAGCAAAAATGTGTCAAGGCCTATGAATGCAACACAAATTAGGGTGGTCCCTTAAATCTAAGGTTAATATGCATAAAAATAATAAGTACGGGAAATAGAACTATACAGTAAAAATCTATCTGATTATAACAGTGTAGCACCTTTTATTTTGTAGAAAAATAAATAATGAATAAATACATAAATATGAGCTAAAGTAAAATAACAGCTAATGGCAAGGTATCTTGCCTGGTATTGATGCTTGGGTGCTGCGATAATCAAGGTGGCACAAACTGTGACTTCGGTGTTACAACGACTCAAAGGGGCCTCTGACGATGGCACGGACTGTTCCATCGGGTTCAGGATCGTCAGTTTTGTTAGAGACGATATGAGGACGTACAGATTTGGCAAATGAATATGAAAGATAGGTTTGGTCATGTGTAGAAACATGAAAAATATGGAGTTCATGCGGATTACAAATTGCCGCATAGGTACCTTGGGCCAAACAGGTTCGCATGAAGGAAAGCCGTATGACTGTTCAAAGACATATGCGGCCCATCGACGAACAGCTGTAGAAGGAAAATATACGACCAAGGAGGAGCAGTTCTACTGATAAAGCTGACAAGTCCTGGCAAAACATGACAGTTCTGACACTTCGACAACAAAGATAAGACGTGGGAAGTCGTCCAAACGTAGGGTTCATACGCCTCCATGCAGCCAGAAGAGTGTCATCTAGGCCGCATGACACTTATGCGGCCTAGATTATACGGCCCCAAATTTTTAGAACTTTATGCAGACGGGAGTATTTGTGATTCAGGCTGCATGCTTCTCATGTGACCCCGCATGATTGAAGACTGAGAATGCTATACGCAATGGGACACGTGGCAGTCTGACCAATTCCTTAACCACCCAGATTTGCTGCAATAAAATCCTAACAAACCAACAGATGGCAGCCCAAGAGCGGGACTTCGCGTGCTAATCAGCCACGTGGCTGCAAGCCGTCTGTGCGACATAAAATCTATCCTATTATAAATAGCAGGGTGTCACACCCTTGCAAAAGGCTGGCAACCTTCAAGAAAAAAGCAATATCTTTACGAGCTAGAGACTACATCAAATAGTCCACAGAGTAAGGCCGAGTTGATAGCACTTTCCCGAGCCTCCACCGTCACCCCCCAGAATCAAAACTAAACAATTGTACTTAGATTGTTTCCTAGGATTTCTTTCTAGGCTCTTCTTTGTACAAGCGAGTTTGCAATCAATTCCAATGTTCTGTAATACCTGTTGTTGATTTTTATGGCAAATACGATGGCGACTCTGCTGGGGACATCCTTATCTTCCGATGAGAAGTTGGTGACGCAATCTGACGTGTCCAAGCTCGGCTCTATACAGCAGATGCTTGTGGTCCGCTTCGACCAACAAGCCTTCGAAGAATTGCTCTCTAAAGGAGCGTCAGCCCGTCTCAGAAGCGAGCCAACCCTAAGAGGACTCACAAGGTGTTGGTGTGCAAAACTGTTGACCCCGACCAAGTTCTCGAAGAAGCTCCTTCTGTAGCCCAAGATGGTGACCAGAACTCTTTTGTGGCTCTGTTTCAGACCGCAGAGGACCCTATTGTCCCCAAATCCTGCAGAGGAAAATACTACGATGCTGAGTTTTTGGGGGCGCAAGGGAACTCCATGCGGACAAAGAGGAGGCCACGGAGAGGAGATGGGCAGTCTGCCCATGCAACAGCCAACTCTGGCCATAGGCAGACAACTCATACGGCAGCCAACTCTCACCGCAGGAAGATGATCCATGTGGCAGACAGCTCTAGCCGTAAGAAGATGGTCCATACGACGACCAATCTTGCTCACAGACAGGACGTTTCATGCGGCCCTATCAGAAACTCTGTGTTCGACCGCCTCTCATGCGGGCCCGATGCTATACGGCCTACTAAAGATGCGAGATGTATCAGTCTGGACCCTTTTTACTATGCGTCTGTAGGCGCTAAGTCAAAAAGGTCTAGGGCAGTGCGGGCTCAACCAGCCCAGTCAACTGTCCAAGTGGCTGACTATCAGTGGGCCCCGTTAACTGTTATACGGGCTCCTGATGGAAAGTTATACAGAACCACCCGTGTCCAGTCCCCCAGGACTAACGGACAGGGTGGATCTTTAAAGTCTCTCTCTAAAGATCCAGAGCAAGTGCTTTTACTAGCCACGGATCAGGAAGCAAACATGATGCCTAAGCACTCGTATGCTCGGGATCCCCGAGTTCACAAGTTTGATGCAAAGGCAGAGCAGCTTCATACCAACTTACGTGACGTGATTACTCACAAGCGCAAGATGCCAGCGTCAGCATGCAATGAGTCCCTCTCGGGGCATCGTTGCACTCAAGTCATCATCAACTGCTGCTGTAACAAATCAGCAGCACCTGAAGGTCGGCTGTCAGTTTTCCAGCGACTGCAGCCGGCACCTGTCCAACAGGTACAAAATCCAGGGGACAAAGAGTTTCCTTTCTCCTCTTGTAATTCAACTCAAAAAGTTCCTCCTGGCAAGGAAGGAAAGAAGACAGGCTCTTCCAGCCCGGCCATCTCGGCCAGTATTGCAAGGAGACCCTCATCTGGGGGTTCCTATCAACCACATGGGGTGTCTATTTAGGCACTCGATCCAAGAAGAAGCTTCCGGCACCTGGGGTGCGTCTTCAGCATCCTTGAGAGTTTATAAAGCTGGGGGTAGCAGCCCCCTCAATGTATGCGACAACCCGGTGTACCAAGAGCACATGCAGGGGGTAGAGATCCCCTAGAACTCTGCAACAGAATCGGATTTCCCTGAGGGCCACCACCCTCGCTAAGACGATGCGGCTTCCTGCACAAGGGGTAGCACCCCTTCCGAGTCTGACAAAGTTGATATTCTGATATTTTCTGACGATTTCTCTATATAAGGATATAGAACCGAGAGTACCTCTGGTACAATCCCTTCCACCACTACCCACTTAAGAACAGTCTTTAAGATTGACGATGATCATGAAGTGCCTTCTAACCGACAACGGCTAGAAGTGCTCGAAGCCATGCTCCAGTCCTTAGTCAAGTCGGTAGACAAGATCAAAGTTGCCTTGCTAGTTCAACCAGCAAGGACGCCCGAACAAACAAGCCTTGGACCCGCAGTCAACGTGGACTCCAACACGATCGTCCCTCCTTTGAGTGATGATCTCATAGCACCATTCGTTCCTTCAGCTACAGATGAAGCCAAGGAGGCTAGGAGGGATCTCCAGGAGCTCTGAGCGATGTTCAATGCCCGAGACTCCTCTCGGGATCTCAGAATATGGCAGCTATATCCCGTCGAGTGGAGGGACGTACCTTTTCTACTACGGTACAAGCTGCTCCATATCGATTCTTATGATAGGAAGACCTCTGCTAGTCGGTACATGACTTACTTTGAAGTCACCACCGACGACTTGTGGCACAGTGACGCCATCCTCACGCGATTATTCATCGGAGCATTGGAGGGGATCGCGTTCAACTGGTAGCACAACCTCCCCGAAAACTATATCTATTCTTTTGACGGCTTCAAGCACATGTTCCTAGAGAGATTCTACGAGGTAGGGCATGATGTGACGATGTCATCTCTTATGGACGTCGTTCAGGAAGAGAGGGAGCTGATGAGAAACTATATCGAGCGGTTCCGCCAAACCATGATAAGATTGCCTCAGTGCAATCCCGAGAGCTCCCTGATTGAAATCTGCCAGAAGAAGCTGCTCCCTGCAATTAGCCTCTGAATGGGAGACGATCAGTTCATAGATTGGACGACCTTCATCATAAGTGCTACCAACGCGGAGACAAAATTGAAGAAGGCACTCCAGCTGGGGTTACACATCCCAGACAAAGAAGATAAGGGCAGACGTCCTGGTCCCACCTCCAATAACAACAATAGTGGCACCACAACCAATCAGAATAATAAGGGCAAACAGGCCATGGTCACTGATGTGACTCAGAAGCTCGAACAAAAATAGGCGAAAGGTCAGTGGCCCAAGACCAATTACTCATTCGAAGATAGTCATGTCAAACCTATCTTCGATATACACTTGAAAGGGGGTAGAATCCAGCTTCCGCTACCAAGGTGCGAGCCCCGAGCAGCAGAAATGGAGGACCCAAAGTACTGTCACTTCAACCGCTATATCCATCATGCCACCCAGGATTACTTCCAATTGAAGCGGTACATCCAGAGTCTTATCGACTCCAAAGCTCTGTCGATAGACTTTGAAGAGGTTACTGTTGTGACAAACATGGTATCTATTCAGTTCGGCGACTTCCCTCCAACAAGCACTCCTGACGGGGTAATACCTGTCCCCCGGGCAACGATGGAGGTTACTAATCTTCCACCCGCCCGGAGCCAGACATCTGGATTGGTACCCCTCACCACATCGCGAGGAGAGATCATGTGGGTGCATCCAGACTTGGTGCCCAAAGTTATCCAGGGGGTGTCATATCCTACCAACAAGAAGAAGGACAGGAAGCCTAGAGCCTGCCATACAATTTTAGCTGAAGCTGAAGAAGCTGCAGATGTTGTTACCCGGTCTGAAGCACAAGTCCAGCCCGCACGAAATAGTCCAGTCAAAGATCCTCAGCTAGCAACATTGCCTTCCCCCCGATGTTCCAAGGCCATCTCAGCCTCTACTGGCGGATAAGTCCAAGACAAGGGAGACACGCTTCGACAGACCACTCCGTAGTGATATACCTCAGGGACTGGAGAGACCTTACAACTTCGACATATTAGCACAATTGGCTGATACGCCAGCAAAGTTGTCTCTAAACGAGCTCCTAAGGCTCTCCAAGGATCTTCGTGTCGCATTAAGCGAAGCACTCCAGAATGCTGATGCCTATTTAGCTCAGGTCAAGCCTCCAAAGGAAGACCCGCCACCAGATCTATAGGACGGTGGTAGCACAGATGCAATGTCCAATATCGTATTTACTCTGCAGGATATGTTAATTAAGATCGACTTACATGATCGCCCCTTGTACTACACTGGATACATAGGCGACATCAAGGTAGATAGGATGCATATCGACCCGGGATCGTCAATAAGCATCATTCCGAAAATCCTGCTCCAACTTCTTGGCATCCCTATGCACCGGCTAGCAGCAACCAATACTGCCATTAGTGGGTTTAACTCAGAGAGAAGCTATCCCCTAGGGAAGATCTGATTGAAGTGCCAGATTGGTGACCTGAAGACGAAAGTTACCTGCTATGTCATAGATGCAGACACCTCCTACAACATCCTCCTGGGACGTCCGTAGATACATGACTATATGATCGTGCCATCCACCCTTCACCAGTGTTTCAAATATGTCAGTAAATATGGTTCCATGAAGACCGAATTCGCCGACATTGATTCCTTCAAAGGGGTTGAATTTTATTACTCGTCGAAGGCTTGTCTATATGACGAATCCAGGAAACACATAATGCACGAGCTGGAGGCCATCGTAGGGCCAGAGAAACCCTTGAGAATTCGTCTCCAACCCCGTAAACCGGGCAGGGCCGCACCCCTTGTCGCAACCTTACATAAAGAGGAGCTCGTTTCTCCTGTCACACCTGCACAGCCGGAACCAATAGTCATCCGTCTCCCGAGATCCAGTCTAAAGCCAAAACCTATTATAAGACCAATGGTGATCCGGCTGCCAAAGTCCAATCAAAGGCAACAGGAAGATACGAAGCCCTCGATAACACCGATGGTAATCCGATTGCCAAAATCTTCTCCAAGGCGACTTGAAGACACAAAATCCCTTGTCGAGCCGATGGTCATCCGTCTTTCCAAGACGAGCCAGCATACAAGTGTTGATCCAACACTCCCAGGCATATCAAAACCTCAAGCAGAACCCTTGGTGGTTAAGTTACCCAAAATAGAGGCCCAAACTCTGAGCTCGCAGGGGGTAGCCAAGGAAGACAGAGAACTCACCAAATATATGGTTACACAGACGGATAGCCCCTCTCCTGATGATGTAATCTCGGTGGATAAAATTCCTTATTTTATCAATAAGAGACTGTCGTTAGACTATTCTGAGTATGATAAGCCTAATCTAACGTAAGCCGCAAGGGACTGTCTAGACGTTAGCCTGCACACACAGGTGACAATCGTCCATACCCCAAATCGACTTACTCCCATAAAAGGTGCTTACTTCCCGGTCTTAGACAGAAGAGGATGGAATCACACAATCATCTTTGGCATAAAGAAGGTGCTCAATCTTTCATGCCACAAGAGTCCGACCTCGGACCCGAAGTTGGAAGACTACCGCTCTACTTATATAGTCCTCAAGCCAAGTACTTCATGCAAAAGCAGGGGTACGATATGGAGGCTACTCTGGGTCTAAATATGGCAGTGGTCGACGATTACCTCTATAACAGCCGGTACCGGTAGGGAAGCCTCAGGATCATTATCACAAATCCAGATGTGGCCTCGGGTATGTTACTCCACCTACAACGCCCGAAAGTTCTGACGAAGAATGCGAGTGGCACTCCCATCCGTCCGAGTCACCCATTTACGACTCCGATAGAAGTATTGGGGATATATTCAGACAGACATTATCTACCAATATGACATCCGCTGATATCGAAGAAGAAGACGAAGACCTACTTAAACCTCTTGAGTTGGAGCCATGGGTCCAGCAACTAGATGTACAATGGGAGAAACGCTTTGAACTTTATGAGCCTCCCACTGAAGATGAGGTTATACAAGTTAACCTCTGCAATGAATCCTCTCCAAAGCCAATCTTCGTCAGTAAAAATCTAATAGACGACGAGCAGGAGTCGTTATTACAACTCATCAGAGAATACATCGACGTCTTTGCTTGGAGCTATGAAGACATGCAAGGGCTGAACCCCGAGATTGTACTCCATAAGCTCAACATCTATCTGGACGTAAAACCAGTCAAGCAACAAAAGTGACAATTTCGTCCAGATATCATAAATTCAATCGAGGCGGAAGTAAACAAGCTTATAGATAGCAGTTTCATCCGTGAAGAGCAGCACCTAGACTGGATAGACAACGTAGTGTCAGTCATCAAGAAGAATAGGAAAATCTAAATCTGGATCGATTTCTGTAATCTGAATGCGGCATGCCCTAAGGATGAATTTCCTCTTCCGATCACCGATATAATGATCGATAATACGTACGGCTTCGAGCGCATGTCCTTTATGGATGGCTTTTCGAGATACAATCAAATCAAGATGGCTCCCAATGGCGAGAAGCATATATCATTCCGAACGCCGATCGGCGTATATTATTATACGATCATGCCCTTTGGCTTGAAGAACGCCGGTACAACATATCAACGGACCATGAGTGTCATCTTCAGAGATCATTTGTGCAAGACGGTAGAGTGTTATGTAGACGACATCGCCGTCAAGAGCCGCTCCAAAAACGATCATTTACATGACTTGAGAACAGTATTCGACCTCATACGGGCACACAATCTGAAGATGAATCCCACCAAGTCCTTTCTGGGGGTGTCTAGTAGAAAGTTCTTGGGCTTTGTCATTACTTCCCAGGGCATTCACATAGATCTCAACAAAACAAAAGCAATCCTGGAGATGAACCCACCAAAGAACCTCCACGAACTCCGCAGCCTTCATGGAAGACTAGCCTATATCAGGAGGTTTATATCTAACCTCTTGGGGCGATGCCAACCCTTCACTCAACTCATGAGGAAAGGTATATTTTTAGTATGGAACGAGGAATATCAGCGTGCCTTTGATGATATTAAGGAGTACCTGATGAATCTGCCAGTTCTGGTAGCCCCGGTCGCTGGAAAGCCCTTCCTTCTCTATGTACGGGCGATGGAATATTGCCTTGACGCTCTGCTAGCCCAGAATAATGATGCGGGACATGAACAAGCCATTTACTATCTCAGTTGGATGATGGTAGGACCTGAATATAGGTACACTGTCGTGGAGAAGGAGTGCCTTGCCCTAGTATTCGCCATTCAGAAAATACGACACTATGTGATAGGGCAGACCAACCATGTGATTTCATGAGTCAATCCCCTTAGTGTTCTCATGACCAAACCTGGTGCACTCAATTCTCGTCTAGCCACCTGGGCGATACTACTATCCCCTTATGACATGGTTTTTGTTTTGCAGAAAGCTATCAAGGGTCAAGCCCTGGCTGACTTCCTAGCAGTCCATCCAGGCTCAAAAATAGCCAAAATTTACGAAGAAATTCCTGTTGAAGTTGTCGCCTCGAACATGACTTCGCACGACGCCATTTGGCGGATGTTCTTCGACGGTGCTTCAAGAACGGGGCCACAAGGTGATATCGTCGCTGGAGTAGGGGTGGTATTAATTTCTCCCTCCGGACTAGTAGTCAATCGGACGTATTCTCTTACAGAACCCTGTTCGAACAACGTAGCCAAATATAATGCTCTAGTCATTGGACTCCAACTCGCGAAAGAAGTGGGAATTAGATACCTGGAAGCTTATGGTGACTCATAGTTGGTTGTTAACCAGATCCGAGGTTCATACGAGGTTCGCAATGAGGACCTGATTCCCTATTATCAGATCGTAGTGGCCATCATTACAACCTTGGAGGGGTTCTTTGTAGAGCACGTTCCTAGACTTCAAAATATCGAAGCCGATGCCCTGGCTGGTCTCGTCGCTTCTTTGGCACTTCCAAATAATGCTCATCATCTAGTCGACGTAATAGGCCATGAACTGGTCTACCCTAGGAACAATCTTCAACTGGGGATGAGTTGCTCTGCCCAGATAACCAACGACATACAAGACTGGAGATGCCCGCTCATCGACTTTGCGGTCTATGGAATTCTGCCAGAGAATGTGAAGGAAGCTACCTCAATCAGAAGACGCTTCCTCAGATTCTTTTACGATACGGAGACGAAAATGTTATCGGCGATCCTATGATGGGCTACTACTAAGATGTCTGTCAAGTGCAGAAGCCAAATAAGCCCTGCGTGAAGCTGATGACGGTACTTGTGGGGCTCACCAACCTGGCCCAAAATTATAAGATCGCCTTCGCCGGATGGGTTATTACTAGCCCACAATGGTCGCAGATACAGTTGATTATGCAAAGAAGTGCAAGGCTTGCCAGATCCATGCCTCTTGGCCATTCGAAGCATGGGGAATGAACATCATTAGGCCAATCACCCTGCCGTCGTCTAGAGGGCATCGGTTCATACTTGCAATCACCGATTACTTCTCTAAATGGGTAGAAGCTGTTCCGTTGGCAGAGGTTAAGACATCGAATGCGATTAGCTTCATAAATTATCACATCATTTACCGTTTTGGACTGCCCCGAAGGATTATCCACGACAATGGTCCGCAGTTCGTAACCACGCTTTCTATCAATTTTGTGATAAGAATCGGATCCAGAACATGGCCTCGACAGCATATAACCCCTCGGTCAATGGTCTGGCTGAAGCATTCAATAAAACTATAATCAAGCTCCTCAAAAAGTTCATGTCTGCAAACAAATACGACTGGAATAAAAAACTTGGTGAGTGCTTATGGGCGTATCGGACGATAATTCGGACGGCTACAGGAAATACACCATTCTCTCTGGTCTACGGGAGCGAGACAGTCCTTCTATTGGAAACTCAGATCCCCTCACTTCGAGTGGCCCTCACCTATAGGTTAACGGCAGACGATAACTACCGCCGATAGCAACAGGAGTTAGAAGCATTAGATGAAAAACGTTTACGGGCTCAACAAAGAATAGAGCTCTACCAAGCGCGCATCTCTCGGGCTTTCAACAAGAAAGTCAAGCAAAGGATATTCCAAGTGGGCGATCTTGTCTTGGCTATTCGCAAACCAATGGTCATGACTCACAAGACCCCCAGCAAATTCCAGCCCAAGTGGGAGGGTCCGTTCGTCAACGAGACCGTATTCTCCAACGGTGCGTACCGTCTCGCAAAATAAAATGGAGACTTTCTCATAATGCCCATCAACGATAAGTTCCTCAAGAAATACTATGTCTAAATGACACCTTCCAACGATCTCTCGGATTATGAGTTATATACCCGCAGGTATCACTGAACTTACACTCTGACTTCAAATCTCCCAGATTGTTGAGTTACGTACCCTCAGGTACCACTGAACTTACTCTAAGATTACTTCGAATGAATTCTCTTGGTCGTATCTATGTACCCCCTGGTCATAGCTTTTCTACTACCAAGGATTTGCCTCAAAATCTATTGCCTGTACCACCGGTGCACAAAAGGGTAATAGGTCCACACAACTTATCTTAATCTATTGCTCGCACTGTCAGTGCACAAAAAGGGTAATGGGTCCACAAAATTTACCCGACAAGAAAAACAACCATGTCCATATTACCTCTGAGTTGTTTTTCCACCCATCATTGAGAAATCGCCCAATATATAAGAACTTCCAAGTTGATAGCACCTCTGAGTTGTTCTGTGTATCTCTATTTGGCCTACTCCTACAACGTCCTCATTACCTCTGAGTAGGAAGGCCATACTTCAGACCCATATTTACCACGTCCTTATTACCTCTGAGTAAATGTGCCGGTCTTCTCTTCACTTGTTATCAGTACTCGTCTCGCTAGTACACAAAAATGGTAATGAGTCCCCAAAAACTATCCTAATCTATCACTCGTACCATAGGTGTATCAAAAGAGTAGTAGGTCCACAAAATATCTTTTTAAATCTATTTGCTCGCATTTTCAAAAAATGCACCAAAGGGCAATAGGTCCACAAAAAGTCCCACCAGGGGATATTCTTCAATCAAAATGACATTATAAGCTCATCAGAGTGGAGTGAACCTATTTTGCTCTGTCAAAAAAAAGACATAAAGCAAAGTCCACTATTTATCAGCAACACACAACTTGCTAAGGATGCCCTCCAGCTGTGCAGTTGAGCGCTTAATTTTCAGTTTGATTCAGTGTTCAGCTTCCTGGGATAACCTCTCGGCATCCTCCAGATGTGCAAGAGCCTGCCAATTTTCTTCCAGTCTCTTCAGTGCTCTTCCTAAAGCAGCAGAGGTTCGGATGACTTCATCAGTCTCCTTCCAGATCTTCCCACCCTCTTGACGGGTGACTTGGAGCTCAGTCTCCAGAGACATTAACCTAGCCTGGAGCTGGAGTAGCTGCTCGTTGGTTTCGACCATAGCACGAGTAATGGTCTCCTCGCGATTCAAGAAAATCTCTTTCTCCCGGCACAGCTTGTCATACTTAAGGGACAACTCCTGCAGTTCCTTCTCCAAGGAGGGCTTGGTGGTCTCTTGAACAGCCTTTACCGTTTCTACGGCTGATACAAGAAAAGCACGCTTCTGCCCCACCATGGCAGACACATCTACTTGCCGCAATTTCTGCAACTGGATTAGGCACTGATGAGCCTCAACCAGCTTGTGCTCCAGAAGGACGGCCACCACTTCTCCACCTGGAAGCATCTTCAGCAGGGCAATCTGGCCTTGGGCACAATGGTTGGCCATAGTAAATGAAGTCCCTCTCCTCAAAGCAGCCTCGACCCCCCGTTTCAAATGGCGATAAAAGCTCTTGACAACGTCCCTTGACAACTCGTCCAAATTCTCTAGAGAGGACGACGTCGACGGAATAGCATCTAAGGAAGTTGAGGACTTCTGGGAAGGAGGTACACTTGAGCTTGAAAATCCTTTTATAAGGGAAACAAACTCCGAACGACGAGACTCCCGCACAGTAACAATTTCCTTTTCTGCAGCCCGAAGGAGCTGAAGGCTGGACAGGGCTTAAGGTTCGAGTTCCGAGAAAGAGGCAGTTCCAACCGATCCCGCATGCGCCAAAGAGGTGGAAGGAGCTGGGATGTTTGTACTCAACACGGTGGAAGGCGCCTCAACTCGACCCGGTAAGGGAGAAGGAATATTCCTTGCTCGTATCAGGTCGACCCCTGGATCCTCTGTTATTTCCTCCTCCATAACTACATCCGCCACTGGTAGCGACGAGGCAGGCCCTGTAGTTCCGACACAACCAGCAATCAGCTTGACACGAAGAAGATAGAGTTGAAGCCAAAAAAAAATCTCCTCATTGGTGAGAAAGTGGCATAGCTTACTAGAGAAGAAGGGCAATGGCTGAGGCCTAGCAGGAGTTGTCTTGGCTCCTCCCACCATTTCTACAACTCTGGTGGGGTCAGTGGCGGCATCCAAACCATCAAGGCTTGTTCCTTCCGTCCCTATTGCTCCAGGTACAGACGTAATGATATCAACACCAACCTGTGAGGACCCCGCAACTTCAGGGTCAGCACCCAAAGAGGAAGCCGCAAGGGAGGCAGCTAGTGATAAAAGGTTTGTCTCCTCCGATGTCTGTAAAGAAGAGCCTTCAGATAAAATTCCAAGGACAATATTAGGACTTGTCTGTTTCACTTAACAAAATGTCTAAAATTGGCTTTTGAAAGAAACAGTACAAAAGTACAAATTATTTCTAGAAAGTACTGCTATGGAAGTCTGATCTGAGAGCGATCACTTTGTTCCTTGGACCATACGATGATGATGAAGAGAACTGCTTGAAGAAGATAAACAATCGGAAGAACTAAGTCACTAGAAAGGTATCGACACAACGGCACTGATGGCACAGTCGAATGCTTTCCTGCTTTGCTTTACCATGTTCTTGAGAAAAAGTTGAAGAAATGCTTCTGGGAATATTATTCTAAAAGTATGAGTTTTCTCAGAATCTTCTCTTCTGTATATCTCTTGTGATGTCCCTTTGTGTTAAAAAAATAAGTCTATTTATAGACTAGACCCTCTGTGCGTAAAAAGCAACATAATTGGGTCTCTACGCAAGTAACTGTCACCCACGATAAAAATCAACCTCTACGCGTGATGACATGTGTCCCATTACTTCAACAAAATGGGGAGAGCACGTACACACGTTACTCGATAAGTGTGGCATGAAAGCCACGTAAGCAGACCACGTTCTCATGTAGCCAGAAAAGATTGGGCGTAAAAATGACCCAAAATATACTTCCTGCGTAAAGTAGCAGAGTGGGCGTAAAATAACTCAAAATTAACTTCTTGCGTAAAGTGGCTGAAAAGTAGCCTTGATCGCATAATTAGCTCAAATAAACTCTACGCGCACAAAAGCCTTGAGCGTAAAAGCTCGAATAGCTTTCGTGCGTAAAAGAAGCAGTCTCTTGAGCGTAAAGTAGCCCATCTGCACACTAAACGACAAGCGTTGGGTTTGGTAAAAAAATCTTCTCGGCTTCTCTGTACTGTTTTGTCAAAAAATCATTCTATTTGATCAAAATCACATGCATTAAATGCAGTCTGACAGCCTGTCTCTCGCGTAAAAGCTGAGAATGGTTCTCGCGTAAAATAGCTCGCATAGAACATTGAATCTGACTTAATAGAGTCTTTTAATGAGACTTGCGTAGAGTCTGTCTTTGCGTAAAGTCCTTAACTTTTTTGACTTGGCCTATGAAGTACTTTTTTTATGCTTCTACAAGACCCCCTTCAAAGTTTTCAAAGTTTTCCAAAATTTGAAATACTTTGAACAGAAGCATAAAATTCGGGATATCTAACAGTCAGCGTAGAATTTGGGATACCCAACGGTCATCTGCGTAGAGTTCGGGATACTCAACAGTCGGCGTAAAATTCGAGATATCCAACAGTCAGCGTAAATTTTGTGAATTTGAATCGATTTCAAAATTCTCTATAAATAGAGCCTTGCCGATAGAGAGAGAACTTTACTCATTCTCGTAATTTCGATCTTTCTTTACTCTCTTCTTCTTCATCCTCTTAGTTCGAATCAATGGCCCCCAAGAGCAGAACCACCGCCGGCGCCAAGGGCAAGAAGCCTGCTGCTGCTTCGTCAAGATATGAGCGCACAGGAACCGCCTTCGTATCATCGAAGACATCCCGCAAGACCAACCCCACAGTGGCTCGGGCCATGAAAGGTAGAACACTACCTAATTCGGATGTGAGTTCGTCAGAGAAGAAGAAGACTCGAACCCTAAACTTCACGCCCACGTTGATACGTGTCAGCGTAGAAATTGAAATAACCAAATATGCCCATGTTATACGTGTCAGCGTAAAAATAAGAAATACGCCCACGTCTATACGTGCCAGCGTAAAAACAAAATACGCTCATGTCAATACGTGCCAGCATAAAAATCAAAATACGCTCACGTCCATTCGTGCCAACGTAAAAACAAAATACGCTCACGTCAACACGTACCAGCATAAAAACAAAATACGCTCACGTCAATACGTGCCAGCGTAAAATACGAATAACAAAAATACGCTCATGTTCATTCGTGCCAGCATGAAATGTCAAGTGAAATACTTTGCGTAAAACAAAGAACTTTTGTACTTAAATTTTTATCAACTTAATTTTTGCGCATAAACGTAAAGTTTGCATAGTCAAGCTCTCTAGTACATAGTCTTTAATTTTTATGCATAAAATTCAGACTAAGTCATCTGCGTAAAAATTCAAATTAGATTTTTACTAACTTGATTTTTTTTCTTTTCTTTTGGTAGTGGACTTGCAAATTCATCCTCTTACAGAAATATTCGGCTCACCAGCTGGTATGGTGGACTCAAACTACTTGGAGAATTTGTCCCATGTGGAATTCCCTCAATCGGATCCACAATACCCTGAAGGGAGACAACAGCTAATAGCTGCTCAGGGGGACAGATTGATGTTGTCAATGATAAATAGAGAATTGCTGGTATCGCTAGATGACCAACAATTTTGGAAGCCTGCCTTCATGTTTGGGGACGCTATAGATTTCAAATCACAAACACATCCCAAGAAGGAGGCTTGGGTGTTTAAGTTTGGAGAGAGGGCAATGTATCTCCCAGACATGGCCAGAGATTATCTCTTATCTGCATTCGTTCATGCTACTCATCCAAGACAGATGCCATGGAACCTGACTCCTAGCAGTTATGGTAGACCGGGCAGAATTATTTTCAAGAGAGATGGGGCCAACGAAATGGGCTACCACATCAGTACTACTAGTGGTGGTGTCATCCCTTTTTCCGATCTTTTGCCTTGATTCACACCGAGTGAAGATTCAGCTCTGATCCAATCGATGCAGACCCCAAAGTTCATTAACAAGTTCATGAAGGTCTCAGTATTATATCCTCAAGCCAATCCTAGGCTACCAGGGTGGCTGACTCCTTATAATTAGAACTGGATCCAACTTAGTGCTTGGACCATGAAGAACTTCAAGACGGATCTGGAAGCCATCGGCCTTTATGAAGCAGTAGCCTCCACGAGTCAGGGTATACCAATGAACAGTAACCTGTTCTTGGCTCTGATGGAGTTGTACATCAGTTCAACATGAACTTTTGTAACCCCACTAGGTGAGATGGGTTTTGCACTGCACGAGATACAATTCATCTCTAAGCTGGCGATGGGTGAAGCTCCCTATGAAGAGTATGTTCCCTCCAACCGGGAACTAGCAGAGATCAGTGAGAAAAATCCTGATCTAGTCAAAGTGTATCAAGAATTAATGTGCCATTATCTAATTTGCACCACTATATATGAAAGTGGGTCGCATTTGGCATATACAAATAAATGGACAACCTATTTATTCTACCACGAGAATAGGATATCCAAGAACGACCAGGGGAGATTCCAAGAAAATAAGGCTCCAACCATCAACCCTTGTTCAATAATTCCTTCAAATTTGATCCATAATTTGATGATCACACATAAGTCTTCGGACCAGTATCTGACCACTAAGTCTGGAGACATCCCTGCGGGGAATGAAACCTTAAGCTACCTGAGGCATGGCAGTCAGAAGATATCAAGGGAAGCCTTGCTGGCAGGCTTTCTTTCTCTATGGCTGCGGAGATGGGTCGTGCCAGGCATTAGCACAGCTGACAGAATTCACCGAAATGTATTATAGCCGGCAGTACGTTTGGTGTTCAAGGTCAGAATTAACCTGCTATCGGCAATGGTGTATCGAATAAATGCAGGTTTACGGACCTTTGGTGATGAACTAATCAACAATGCTCCTCACCGAAAAGAATTCCCTAGGGTAGAGATGCCCTATACTTATCTGATGGGCTGGCTATTACATCATAACTGCAGTTTGTTGCCACCAGGCACTGGAGATAATACGGAGGTCTTCCTTCAAAAATTCAATAAAGCCACGTGGACTGCAACTACAGTGGCAGATACTCGAACAGTACTAAACTATTCTCATGGATGGAACTTTTTCAGCACAAGACCACAATTTCCAGCCGGCTATCTCGGTATACAATTTAAAGATAGAGGGGAAGGGAGGACTTCATTACCTGTGCCAGTTTTCAACTGGCTAATATGCATCAGACCCTCACATCTGATGTATAGGAATGAAGACAACTGTGCGCTCGAACTGTATCTACCAAGTCGGTTCGCTCGTCAGTTTGGATGTGACCAACTTCACGTTGGTAATCCCTCCACCAGCTTCTACCATTATGGAAAGCTAATTGATGGTACAATAGCATGGAGTTACTTTAGCACTGCTTGTACCGGTGCTAGATTCCGAGTATCAACTGCTACAAGTACAACCGAACTACGAATACTTTATACTTATGCTCGCTTTTATACATCTATTCGCTCCTTCGCGTATGGCTATAATATGAAGGGGAGTCTTCAATGGCCCAAGGAAGTGAACGTCAAAGAACCAGTCAGGGTACCTTCAGACATACCCGATGACGCTGCTGTTACAGATGAGTATCTAAAAGTAATCTCTACGGAAGCTGGGGAAATAGCTGCAGGACCAATTATTATCAGCAAAACCCGAAAGCAGAAATCAGATGCAACTGTTACCATCCCAGAGAAAAAGAAGAAGGTCACTATCAAAGGGCCTTCTAGACAGAGAGCCGCTACTCCAGAGAGCGAAACTCCAGTCGAGGAGCTTCAACACTTTGCATCTTCTTTAGTTCATTTTACCACAAAAGGCGAAAGCTATTGAGGATACCGCCACTACACATACTGTTGATCTAGAGCCCATCCCATCAGATGAACCTGCTCTTACCTTCGATGATGATGGTTGGGATCAAGATTATGAT
Source organism: Iris pallida (assembly GCA_029216955.1). Lineage (NCBI taxonomy): Eukaryota > Viridiplantae > Streptophyta > Magnoliopsida > Asparagales > Iridaceae > Iris > Iris pallida. Next base: position 10,377,772 of record JANAVB010009399.1, read on the forward strand.
GAACTTTTGGCACGTTCTGTACCTACTCCAGGTAAATATAAATTACACAAAATCTATACAAAATTATGTATTATGATTTTGTATATTAACTTATTTTGCTTAATTTTTGTAGGTGTTATCATTGCAGCAAAGCCTGTTGCTACTCCTCCTTCTCGAGAGATTATCCAAGAAGAGAACATAGAGTCTGAGAAAGAGAGTTCTTCTTCAAAAGAAGACTCTCTTTCCATGGAAGTACAACAAGAGCCTAAAGTAGAGGCCCAGCCAAAATTGTCTTCTCCTGCTGAGGATGGAGAAAAAGAACAAACTGCAGAAGAACCAACTGCAGATGAAGAAACAGCTGCAGAAGAAGAAATAGCCTTCAATGAAGAAACAGTTGTAGAAGAACCCACTGCAACTGAAGTACTTCCAGAGCTTGAAGAGCCGGTAGCCAATAAAGGTGATAAAGATATGGTCAACTCATCAACTGAAGCTGGAGACGTTGTAATAGCATCCTCCGTTATTGCTACTGATCTAGCATAAGTTCCTGAGAAGATAGTGTCTGAACCGGAGTCAGTTACAATGGTCACTATTCCTCCCGCAACAATTACCGCCACTGAAACTCAAGTAGTTTCAACTCCAGAAACGGTTGGAGTAATGATCCAAAAAAGTGCTGAATATATGGCCTCTGAAGCTCCAGGGGATCAGTTAGCCATAGTAGCAGCATCAATAATATATTTAACTCAACTTACTACCAAGGCAACAACAATACCCACTCTGAGCCTTCAGAAGAGGGACTTGGTAGACATTGCCGCCACGCCGAGCTCAAATGCAGAAATGAATCTCTTAGTTGAGATTCATACTGAAACTTTCTACAAAACCCTAGCGGCCCTGATCAAGATGGTCCTGAAGAAGGGCCTTAATTATGAAAGCTTGAAGGCTGCGATTGCTCTCACAATCAGAAATGTTGCCATGTTCAATGACACTGAGAGAGCAGCAGCGCTGGAGAAGGTAGTAGAGGGACTTGAACAGCCTATTAGAGAATATCAAAGGCTGTCAAGTGAAACTATTGAAAGTCTTATCCAAACCGAGTATGATGCTTTATCAGCTGAATACATCGCTCGGAAGACTACTTTCAATGAATCTCTCCAGAACTATAGCAGCGAAGTTGCTAGAGAAAGAGCTTTATTGAATAAAACCAAACCTCTGTTGGAGATGCATAAAGAAGCCTATGAGACTTCAAACATGAGAATTCATCAGCAAGATGATAGAATTCGTAAAGTTGAGGCAGAGTTGGTTCGCTTAAAGGCCGAAAGAAAGCAAATAATTGCGGATCGAGACCAACATTTAACACAAAGCTCAATTTTGAAAGAGAAGGTTTTCGGTGTTGAAGCTGTCATTAAAACCCTTCATGATGCCAAGGATAAAATGATAGCTACTTTCGCCGAATTCTCCCATCTTTGTACTCCAGAAGCTCGATGCACCATAGCTACTGCAACTGTGCTGAGCTCTCATGAGAAGCGTCTAGCAGAGCTGCAAAAACTGCTCGAAGATGTATCTGCTCCGCGTTAGGCATTTTTGCATTTAATACAGAATTTTGTATTTTTTTGTCTTTTTCATTCTGTAATATTTTCAAGGAATGAATAAAATATTTGTTTTGTGACCCTATTATTTATTTTGAATTTAAACAATAGGTATGAGATAGAAAACACTTATCAGAGGTAATATGGACATGACAAGTCTTCTGAACTCAATAAATTATATCTATCCAGAGATAATGTGGATATGATAGATAATGAATCTTGTTTTCTTTTGAGAGTGTACAATACTATCAGAGGTAATATGAACGTGACAGATCGTAACAACTCAAAAAAATAGATTAATATCTATTCAGAGGCCATATGGACATGATAGATAAGAAAAAAGTAGACTTAATATTTATTCAGAGGTCAAAAGAACATGATAAATAATAGATCTATTTTTTTTAATCAGCTGGTAAGACAGAAGATCAAAATTCTCTTTTAGGAGACAAATAATCAGCTTAACCAAACATTGGTAGCTGGAGAATAAAGAAAAAATTCAGACATAATATTTCTTCAAGAATTTGCCATTAATTGGCATCATGAGCAAATCTCCATTAGGTTTAGACAACCTATAGGCACCATTAGAGAAGACTGCCTCGACTACATAAGGACCTTCCCATTTTGCTTGAAAATTCCCTTTGCTCTTATGAGTCATCACCATCGATCTTCGAACAGCTAGAACTAGCTCACCGATTTTAAATATCCTCTATTTAACTTTACGATTGAAAGCTCGAGATATGCGGGCTTGATATAGCTTAATATGCTATTGCGCTTGAAGACGCTTCTCGTCCAATCCTTCAAATTCTTGGAGTCGTAAGCGATCATTATTCTCTGAGGTTAGCTCATTAGTAATGGCTATTCTAAGAGATGGGATCTGGATTTCCAATGGAAGAACAGTCTCACATCCGTAAACCAATGAGAATGGTGTAAAACCAGTAGGAGTTCGGACTGTCGTTCGGTAAGCCCATAAATATTCTTCAAGTTTCTCATTCCAATCACGTTTATTAGAAGAGACAAACTTTTTGAGAAGTTTAATAATTGTTTTATTGAAAGCTTCGGCCAAACCGTTAGCAGCTGGATTATAAGCCGTAGGAGCAATATTCTTGATTCGATTCTTATCGCAGAATCGATAAAATGCATGACTAGCAAATTGTGGTCCAGTATCATGGATTATCCTTAGAGGAATCCCGAAACGATAAATGACATGATGTTTAATAAAGCTAACCACATTAGATGTTTTTACTTCAATAAGGGGAATCGCTTCCGCCTATTTAGAAAAGTAATCGGTTATAGCCAAGATAAACCAATGTCCCATGACAGAAGAAGGGTTAATCGGACCAATAATATCCATGCCCCAAGCTTCGAAGGGCCAAGAAGTTGCTATAGGATGTAAGAATTTAGATGGTTGATGAATAAAATTAGCATAAATCTGATATGCTTTACACCATCTGGCATAATCCACAGCATCTGCTATCATGGAAGGCCAATAATACCCTATTCTTCGAATACGGTCCTATAATTTTGGATCCGGTTGATGAGCACCGCAGACACTATCATGAGCTTCACCGAGTGTTTGCTTAGCTTCACTCTCGGAGAGACAACGCAGCAAAAGTTCGTCACAAGAACGACGATATAACATATGCAAAAAAGAATCGTAGTAGAATCGAAATAATCGTCTCTTGATTGATGCAGCTTCTTTTGGATCTTCAGGTAAAATCCCATGAACCGCATAATCAATGAATGGACTTCTCCAATCCCTTTTCTGAGAACTTGATTCTGTAATATAACTCTGTTCGATATGCAAATTATTCTTGACACAAAATAAATCTCGATCCAACAAAGTAATAGTATTTTATCTTCTAATTGGAACAGCTAAGTCTGCAACTAAACTAGCAAGAGCGTTAGCTTCCAAATTTTGAGAACATGGTACGAATTCGATGAAGAATCCTTTGAATAAAAGGACCAATTCGATTACCACTTGATGATAGGGAATGAGGTCAGGATTTCTGACTTCATATATCCCTTTGACATGATTAACAATCAGTTGAGAATCTCCATAAGCTTTCAGGAACTCAATGTCCAATTATTTTGTTACTTGAAGACCAATTAGCAGAGCCTTATATTCTGCCACATTGTTGGAGCATGGTTCATTAAGAGAATAAGCACGATATATGACCATTTTATCAGGAGAGACCAAGACGATGCCTACTCCTGAAATAATATTGCCTTTAGGTCCAACCCGCGATGCTCCATCAAAGTATAGTTACCAAATTGTAGGGTGTGAAAAATTATGACACGCTGACATAAGACTCAGCCAAAGCCATACGCTCAAGGCCATACGCTCAGCCAAAGTCATACGCTCAAGGCCATACGCTCAGCCAAAGCCGTACGCTCAGTGAATATTTTATTATTTCTTGAATGACAGCACAGCATACATTTAATGGAGGATGAATCTGACATTTCATCTTTCGTTCAAAGACAGCTGCCCTATGAAGATTAACCGTCGTATGGGTTTTCGAGAATTGATTTTGTCTCTTACGAGGACAGCTCATCAGCCATCATAAATGCACAGCCATCATTACTGTCATTTCTGACAGTCTGTCAGCCATCATATCTGTAACACGACGCTCGAGAGATATTTGTCAGTTATCAGAAGATATGGTGTATTTGAGAAGATTGAGGACAGCCACGTGTCTACTCCCTCAATGCTTACGACTTCTTGCCAAACAAGTGAGCGTATGGATTCCATACGACTCCTTGTCAATCAAGTGAGCGTATGGCCTTCATACGACTCCTTGTCAACCAAGTGAGCGTATGGACTTCATACGACTCCTTGTCAACCAAGTGAGCGTATAGACTCCATACGACTCCTTATTAATCAAGTGAGCATATAGACTCCATACGACTCCTTATTAATCAAGTGAGCGTATGGACTCCATAAGACTCCTTGTTAATAAAGTGAGCGTATCAGCTTTTTATGACTCTATACTATCCAAGTCAGCGTATGACTCCTCTTCAACAAAGACAGCGTATCACAGCAAATGCATTCAGGATGATTTTAAAACGTACAGTCAACACACGTTCTCACGTGTCCTGTACTCAGTTACCCACCTACTCAGAAGTTATGCAACGTGGCATCCATGCCATCAATCTCTCCTAGATATATTCCACTACTTTCAACCGCACTCTAATGTGTCTCCATCAGAATTCGCCACGCGTCCCTGTAGTTATGCACACGTCAAGTAACTGACTGAGCGTATGCTTCAGAACAGTTATCCAGAACTCTATAAAAGAGAGTTTCTTCATCTTCATCAGATACGACATTCAATTCAGAGAGAACAGAGAGATTGCCCAGTTGCTGTCCAAGTTCTTCGAAGTTCAAGTTTTCTTCATCGCATCGTCCAAGGGATAAAGTGATTGTCTTCTAGATCAGATTCCTATAGTTGTAATTTTCCCAGAAACACAATAAATAAAGTGAATTTATTTATGGAAAACAAATTGGCGACTCTGCTGGGGAAAGCTGTCTCCTCCAACGAGATAGCAACAACTCAATGCGATACTTCGTCGATCGGCTCGACGAAGAAAGTGATGGTCGTACAATTCGACCAATCTGCTTACGAAGAAATGCTCAAAATGAAGGAGGGCCGAACTGCTTCCTCCGCTCTTCTTGCTGCCAAGAAGAAGGGACGCTCTGTCTATGTCCCTAAGTCTTCTTCGACGGCCCGAGACGCTTCTGTCACTCACGCTGACAAGAACACGTCTCCAACTTCAACGAAGCACGCCTCGACTTCTCTGAACACGGCAACAGTAGCTTCTCCTAGTCACGCTGACAAATTGGGTTCTTAAACCAAGTCAGCGTGTCCAAGGAAAACCATCTCTGGACATGTCAAAGTCTCTTCTCCTTCTACCCTTATGACAGCAGTCGGCTCTTTAGCCATTAATGACTCTGTGCGTATGGCAGTCAAAGGGCAGCCTACGACAAAGGCAGCGTACAACAAAAGCCAACAGCAGGCAGCGTACGCTAAGCCAAAGCCAGCGTATGCTAGTAAAAAGGCAGCGTATGACCAGAATTCCAAACTGAAGTCAGCGTATGCCAACCAATACAGTCCTTTGACTGTTTCTCAAAATCAGGCTAGGGGTTCTCTTCCACAGAACATACAAATGATTCCCCCACAACTTGCACATCTTGTGCCAACCAAGGAGAAAGACTCTTTAGTCAACTCCTCTACTCCTAAGGTCTTTACCTATGGAGTTAATTTGACTAGTACTTTTACTAGATCAAACAAAGGAAAACGTCGTTTGGTTACTTCCTCTAAAGATGGATTATTACCGAATCCTAGTCGGAATAATGTTCATCTTCCTTCTTTCAAAATTTCCTGATCTGAGAAAGGCAAATTACAAGTATTCAAGACTGATACTAAAGTCATATCTCCTACGGATCTTCGTAACAAGCTTAACCGGAATCATTTCGGTTCCACTTTCGGTATAAAGAAGCCTTATCAAACTGAGACAAGTATACTAGACCCTGATGCAGAATATGCCAAGAACTATATCGCTCAAATTAATCGGTCTTTATACACTCAAGAACCGAGAAGACAGAAGAATAAAAGACAAGTTTCTACACAGAAACTATCTTCAAGTACTTCCCAATCTGTTCCTACAGATCTCCGGGAACATTTGTAAAACAAACGGAGAATCGACACTCCATCTGAATATGACATTGCTCATATTTGCCATGAAAAGCATGGTTGTAACTTCCAACCTCGGGTCGTGATTCAGTGTTGTTGTTCTCCAAAAAGACGATCTGTTTTCGAACGGATTCAACATGAACCAATACTGGACGAAGACGAACCTCTTTATGCTTCTGTCAACATGACCTCTAGAAATATTAGGGGTAGAATACGATCTGATGCTATGTCAGATTCTAAAGATGGTGTTTACCTCGGCACCCGATCCAGGACCGGAACCTCGACCAGGGTCACTTCTTTTTCTCATCCAAATGATAATCCGGAGATCACAGAGGACTTCCTTGGAGAGTCCAACTTCCCGGTATTGACTCCCGTAAATAGCCCCGGGAAAGAAGCTGATTCTCATAGCGATGATTCAGAACAGACTGTTTCATCGTCTATTCCTCGAACGATTACCGCTTATATGGTAGATGGTAATCAAGAGCCTTCGACTAGCATTGAAGCTCATGAACAGAGGATTTCTTCCTTGGAACAACAGTTGCGAGCTATGGCAGATACATTGACTGCTATGCATACTCTTATGCAAGCTCAACAACGAACTCAGCAAGTTCAACCAACAGGACCACCAGTGGTATTAAATACTCATGTTGCCCCAAACCCGGAACCCTCTACTATTCCGGGGGTACAGTCTAATATTCCTGTACAACCCACTCCAAGTCAGTCCGGAGCTGGAGGTGATACATATGCTGCAGTCCCTCCTCCCAATTATACTCAACAAGCAACAACGTCGTAATCTTCCGGAGCTATCACTGAAGAGTTAAAAAATCTTCGGTCTCAGTTCGAAGCATTCAAGCAAAAAGATGGCTTACAAAGATTGGGTATCAAGCAGCCTTATCCCATACAATGGAAGGAGGTATCGTATCCCCCAAAATATAAACCTCCGACCATCTCTTTCTTTGATGGGACTACCTCCCCAAGTCAGTTCATTAATCACTTTGAAGTAATGACTGATCAGTTGCAACCAAGCGATGCCCTCCTCACTCGGGTATTTGTCGGTTGTCTTAAAGGAACCGCTTATGAATGATATCGAAGTCTCCCTGATGGGTGTATTACTTCATTTGATGGATTCAAACAGATGTTTCTAGAACGATTCTATGAAGGCGTCAACGACATGACCATGTCGGCCCTCATAAGAATTAAACAGACAAATAATGAAAGCACGGAGAGCTTTATTGAAAGATTCAGAAGAGAAGCCCTTAAAATGCCTCTCGGAACTCCCGATGCTGTTACTATTGATACTTGCAAGTCGAATCTCTTACCAATCATCAGCATGTGGACAGGATCCACTCAATTCCAAGATTGGCCTTCTTTCATCGTCAGTGCCAAAGCCGCCGAAGTCAGTGCTGAGACCTTCAAAGGCCTGGGGGTACAAATGACTCCTAAGGAATCAAATCAGAGTACTGGTAATAATGCTCGACCCAACAATCGCAAAGGAAAAGAGGCTCTTGAAGTCAATCTCCAGAGCAAGAGTCAAGAGATAATGACTACCTAAGCTACTCCAGCTCCAACAAATCAACAACAGAGACCTCCTCGGCCAAAGGAAGAGTATTCTTTCGACGATGATGATGTTCAGGGTATCTTTGAATGCTTGCTCAAAGGTAACAAGATACAATTGCCAGAAATCAAAAAGTCGGATGAAGCCAACAAGACGGATCATCCAAAATACTGTCCATATCATAGAATGCTGGGTCATACAATCCGGTCTTACTATGTATTAAAAGGAAAGATCCAGGAAATGATTAAATCAGAAGCTATGACAATGACACCTAAAGACAAGACAGTCACAACAAATGTGATTTCAATGCAGTTCGGTGACTTTCCTCCGTTAATGGTGGAAAGTGGGATTGTTCCTATCCCCAAAGCAACTCTTGAAGTTGTGAACATCCCACCAGCACAGAATGAAGGACTTGTTCCTGTCACAACTAAAAAGGGAAAGATCATGTGGATTCACCCGGATTTAATGACGGAGTTCGAGACGTCTTCCTCTTCTCCTTGGAAGACTCCTTTGTCTAAAAAAAAAGCTTGGGAAGACTAAGTCGTGTAATATGACTTCTAGTATCACACCCAATCTTTCTCTACCCTCTACTTTCATCTTGGCAGGAAATTCACCCCCTATGGAGACAAAAACTATTCCTCAATTTGAAGATAGATATAAGCCTGTATTACATCTATATAGTTCACAATCTCGTGAATTAATGGCGAAGATGGGTTATGATCTAGCCACTGCTCCTGGTTTAAACTCAAACAAAGGACTCCAAGCACCTTTAGCCATCACTATGAGACATAATCAATCTCGTGTTGGCCTTGGTTTCTGGAATGAAACTCTTATCAAGCACAAAAGAGCCAAGAGTAAGATGAATTATTGCAACATGGTTTCGGTAGACCCTGAACCTGAACTTGAAGGTGAAGTTCTTGCCGGAACTCGGTCAGGAAAAATATATTTGAAAGATTATGCTGAAATTCCTGAAGAAACTCCTGATGTCCCTCCGGTTATAATTCTAACACCAATCTCTAACGAAGGACCTTCAAATGTTCCTGTTGAGACGGTTCCTTCTAAACCAACAGCAGCTGACAAAGGCAAACAATAAGTCCGCTTCGACAAACCATTGAAGAAGTCATCTCCTACAGGACTTGAAAGGCCTTATAATTTTGATATATTGGCTCAACTAGCCAATATACCAGCTAAATTGTCAATCTTCGAGCTCTTGCGCCTCTCTAAAGAGACTCGAGAAACTCTGAGTGAAGCGCTGTTGCAAGCAGAAACCTGCCTGACTTTCCTCAAGAAGCCAGAAATAGAACCAGTCTCTCGTCTTCATTACCATAATGTATTGGAATTAATTCCAAACATTACCTTTACGCAGGACGATATGCTGCTAGAGGATAATCGACATGACCATCCTTTATATTATACAGAATATGTCGATTCTATGAAAGTTGATCGTCTACTGATTGATCCAAGATCCGCTCTCAGTATTATGCCAAAGACTATGCTAGATGCACTGAAAATATCTGTGCATAGTCTTTCCAGTACTATCACTACCATCCTGGGATTCAATCAAGAAAAAAGTGAGCCTTTGGGCAAGATTCGCCTCAAATTTCAAATAGGCAATCTTCGTACTAAGATTACTTTCTACATCATCGACAATCATGGTTGCTCATATAATGCTCTATTGGGGAGACCATTCTTGCATGAACATAATATTGTTCCTTCGACTCTTCATCAATGCTTCAAATATGTTGATGATAATGGAGAGGTTCAAAAGGAAGTTACAGATCTCTATCCATTCAGAGGAGTCGAAGCTTACGTCAATGACTCTCACATGTATAAAGATGAATACTCAAAAGTCTTGCAAGCTATGGATAACGACGATGAGACATCAAAAGTCGACACCTTTGTTATTCCTGTAAAAGGGCGTATCCCTCATCCGCAGTCTCTTAAACCATCTGAAGAAGGTTCACTGATAATTTCTGTCAGTGGACGTACTACTGTATTGTCTTCCCAAGCCCCACAAAGTTCGCTGATAATTCCTGTCAGTGGACGCACCACTCCCCCTCCATCTTCTCAGGCTAGACCAGATACTCTAGTTATTCCGGTCAGTGGACGTACTACTTATCTACGATCTTCTTCAAGGGAGCTCACCTCTTCTGAGCCTTTTGTTATCGATCTTAATCGAAACAAAACTTCTGATAGCTCTTCTTCTCCCCCTTTAGTCATTAAGTTGACTAAGTCTAATAAGGCTCAGCCTTCTTCTGTAAATACAGCATCTAATATTAATGAAGCATCTCCTTTACAGTATATTGATGTTTATAATCATGTACAAAGTTATTTGCAATTGCTAGATAGCTTAGAGTCACTAACTATAGGAGTTGTTCAAACTCTTCACACAGAAGTATCATTAGAGTCTATACAAAAATCATACTTCATGGTCCCAATTAGAAAGTTGGAAGAAAATCCAATATTCTTCTATAAAGGACCCCAGAATCCTCCTAACCTGGAAGAAGATGAGAAAAACGACGATACTGGAAGGTTACAACTACGTCGCTACAGTCAGCAGTCCAAAAATATCATCAAGAATATGGGTTATGACTTCAAAACCAACCTCAATAATGGAAAAGGAAGAAGAATATATGTTCGAATTCCTCTATTAACATACGGAAGGACAAAATGTGGTTTAGGTTACATTGCTCCTATCTCCTTTATCAACGCAGTCCATGAGCATTCAGAATCCGATGGAGACGAATGATCTAAGTCTTCCGATTCCCTCTCTTGGGATTCTGACACAAGTATTGGCGATCTTCATCGTTCTATTCTATCCATCAATATGGTTTCTGCCGATGGCCCGTAAGAAAATGATGAAGATGAGGATGATTTTGAAATATCATCCAAATCAGAATAATGGGCTCAAAGATTAGATAACCAATGGGAATTCAGATTCGAGCAAAGAGAACCTTCCACTGAAGATAAATTGATCCAAATTGATGTTGGTGAAGAGGGGTCCCCCAAACCAATATTCATCAGCGAAAGTCTTTCAGAAACAGATAAGCAAGACATGATCAAGCTTATTCATGATTATATTAATGTCTTCGCCTGGAGTTACGAGGATATGCCAGGACTAGATCCGAAGATCGCAATGCATAAATTTAATGTCATGCCAAATGCTAAATCGGTCAAACAACAACAGCAACGATTTCGTCCAGACATTATGGATGTAATTGAAGCTGAAGTCAACAAGCTTATGGCTTTCGGATTTATTCGAGAGGAACAACATCCTGAATGGGTGGCTAACATCGTTCCTGTCCTCAAAAAGACTGGCAAGATCCGAGTCTGTATAGACTTTCGCGATCTCAATGCGGCTTGTCCTAAAGACGAGTTTCCTCTTCCAATTACCGACGTCATGATTGATAACACGTGTGGTTTCGAACGAATGTCATTCATGGATGGATATTCGGGGTACAATCAAATCAAAATGTTTCCAGATGACGAGAGACATACTTCCTTCAGAACGTCGATCGGTACATACTGTTATACAGTAATGCCGTTTGGTCTCAAAAATGCAGGAGCAACGTATCAGCGAGCAATAAGCACTATATTCCACGAACATCTCCGGAAAACAGTCGAATGCTACGTTGATGATATTGCAGTCAAAAGTCAACAAAAAGAGGATCATATCCAAGATTTGAAGACTATTTCTGATTTAATGCGTCAGCATCAACTTAAGATGAACCCTACTAAGTCCTTCCTGGGCGTCTCTAGTGGCAAATTTCTCGGCTTCATCATTACCACTAAAGGTATACACGTGGATCCCAAGAAGATCAAAGCCATCCAAGAGATGCGTCCTCCACGCACCTTAAAAGAGCTACGAGAATTTTAAGGAAGAATTACTTATATCAGGAGATTCATTTCCAACTTATCAGGACGCTGCAGACCATTCAATAAACTTATGAAGAAAGGTGTATCTTTCGTCTGGAACGAAGAATATCAAAAAGCATTTGACGATATCAAACAGTATCTCATAAACCCTCCGGTTTTGGTACCTACCATATCAGAAATACCATTCCTTCTATATGTTCGAGCCATGGATCATTCTCTCGGTGCATTACTCGCCCAGAAAAATAAAAATGGCCATGAACAGGCTATTTATTATCTCAGTCGCACAATGACAGGTGCTGAACCGCGTTATTCTCCAATCGAGAAAGAATGCTTAGTATTAATGTTTGCTGTTCAGAAGACGCGACATTACATCATCGGTCAAACGATTCACGTCATTTCCAGAGTGAATCCCATCAGGATTATGATGAAGAAACCCGGTATTCTCAACTCTAGACTAGCTAATTGGAGAATCTTGTTAGCTCAATACGACATGCATTATATTCCTCAAAAGTCAGTTAAAGGACAGGCTCTCGCTGATTTTTTGGCGGCTCATGCAATTCCAGAAGATTCTAAATTATATGATGAGATTCCAGATGAAGTTCTGGATTCGAATCTGGTTTCTGAAGAAACTCCTACCTGGCATCTATTCTTTGATGGAGCATCTAGAATAGGTCCTAATGACGATATTGTCGCCGGAGTTGGGATTGTTCTCGTATCCCCAGAAGGACTAACTATTCAGAGGGCTTATTCTCTGGATCAATCGTGTTCAAATAATGTAGCCGAATACAATGCATTGCTCATCGGTCTTCAACTTGCTAAACATCTGGATATTCAATATTTAGAAGTTTATGGAGACTCCAAGCTTATCATCAATCAAATCAGAGGAACGTATGAAGTCCATCATCAAGATTTGATACCTTATCATCGAGCAGCACTCTCTATGGCCTTCTCCTTTGAAGGTTTCTTTATTGAACACGTTCGACGAGCTTATAATGCAGAAGCCGATGCTTTGGCTAATCTTGCCGCTGTGTTAGCCATACCAATCAGACGTCAGCAAGTGATAGTGGTTCATAACCGAGAACTATTCTATGTTGAGAATAATTTGGCTTTGGGTTTTCCCCATAATCCAGACGAAAATTCTCTCAACTTTGATGAATTTTTATCCAACCTTAGCACTGGATTAAGGTTTGACAGAGTGTCCTCGTCTTCTTCCGATTCTACTATGGAATATGTCTTCTCTAACAAAACAGAAGCCATAACTGAAGACTGGAGACGTCCGTTTTTAGACTTTGTGTTGTATGACATACTTCCCGACAATCCGAGCGAAGCAGCATCTATCCGGCGTCGATCTCTCAGATTCTACTATAATCATACAACGAAGACACTATATCGTCGGGCCTACGACGGTCTTCTTCTCCGATGCATCGCTGGTGAAGAAGCACAACAGATTATCCGTGAGACACATGATGGTGTTTGCGGAGCCCATCAACCAGGTCCTAAACTTCAAGATCGTATCCGATGCATGGGTTATTATTGGCCCACGATGGTGGCTGACGCCATTCAATATGCTCGGAAATGTAAAGCCTGTCAAATTCATACAGACTTTATCCATCAACCATCAGAGTTCTTACACCCAACAGCGGCATCATGGCCCTTTGAGGCTTGGGGCATGGACGTCATTGGTCCTATCAATCCACCATCAAAAGGACATCAGTTTATTCTAGCAATAACCGATTACTTTTCCAAGTGGGCTGAAGCAATCCCGTTATCTGAAGTCAAAACTTCTAATGTCATCAACTTTGTCAAACATCATGTCATTTATCGATTTGGTGTTCCTCGGCGTATTATTATGATAACGGACCGCAGTTTGTCAGTCAGAAATTTACTCGATTCTGCAACGACCATCGAATCAATAATTTAGCTTCTACAGCATATAATCTAGCAGCTAATGGATTGGCAGAAGCTTTCAATAAAATGATCATCAAACTCTTGAAAAAGTTTGTTTCTTCCAACAAACGCAACTGGAGCGAGAAGCTTGGTGAATGTTTATGGGCCTACCGCACCACAGTTCGCAATGCGACTGGATGTACGCCTTTCTCTTTGGTATATGGGTGTGAAGCTGTTCTTCCCCTTGAGATCCAGATTCCTTCTCTGAGAATCGCAATCTCCAATGAACTTACAACAGAAAATAATGATCGTCTTCGACTTCAAGAGCTGGAAGCTCTAGATGAAAAGCGATTGTATGCTCAACAAAATATCGAGCTGTATCAGGCCCGAATTTCAAAAGCTTTTAACCGGAAAGTGAAAGTCAGAGCATATCAGAAGGGAGAACTGGTCCTTACCGTCAGACGTCCTACGACTATGACACATATGAGCAAAGGCAAATTCGACGCGAAATGGGAAGGCCCATTCGTAGTAAACAAAATCTTCTCTAATAGAGCATATCAGCTTGCCTCTATGGATGGTAAAGTCACGATGATGCCTATCAATGGAAAATTCTTAAAGAAATATTATGTATAAATTTCATCAATATATAATATTTTTATTATTCCCCAGCAAATATAAAATCATAGTTAATTCTTTCCTACAAAAATTATCTCGATATCGTTATCCCCAGCGAAAATTGATATTCTGCCACGTATCATCTTCCCAGAGAATTTGATATTCTGTCTTATTAGATCCCCAGTGGATTTAATACAGATCTCGTATAGAAAATCATGTCCATATTACCTCGAAATTTTCTATCTCAGTATCATATTTTCTATTCTATGAAAATGATATCTAGTCTTTTGATTTTCGAGTTCAAAGATCATGGAAAATAGAGTCCAAAGATATCTTTATATCTGAATTCTGTTTTCTCTAATCAGTATTAAACTAAAATTATCTTTGGTTTAATATCATCTGATAGAATTACAAAGTTTATTTGTATATTCTATTCTATTGAAATATGTCATGTATTATTTACCTCTGAACATATTTTCTACAAAAATATCATCCACGGAATTGAAATCAAGTCAAGATATTCATTTCTTCAATCAAAGTCAAAATATTGATTACAAGTGGGTATCAAAAATTCAACACATGAAAAATGTAAAAGATCTATTTAGGAGGAGTAATTATCTCCTGAATACGAACAATTACATTATTCATCTTTTCTTCATGATCTTTATGGATTCGCTCCGCTGCTTCAACTCCAACCATTCGTTGGTCATAATCCACGATAATAGAGCTACGGCGATTTGTCTCTTCAATCTGATTAGCCTGCATCAGTTCCCGCTCTTGCTGTAAAAGTTGACAGCGTTCAGCTTCAGATATACAAGCAGTGGCAATCTTCGATTGCTCCTTTTCCATGGAGGCAATTCGCTCCTGAAGACGAGCCAGCTCCTCCTTCAACTTCTTAAGCTCTTCAGCTTTTGATGCTTCATCTTTCTCCAAACGCTCCATATTCTGATGAGTGGTTATTATTTCTTCATCTTTCGCCAGTAATTCTTCAGAAGACAGAGCGAGGAACTCTTTCAAAGCAGTGTGCTGAGCTTGAGCTTCACTTTCTAATTGGGCAATCTCAGCTGCAGTCAAAGACTTAATGTCCTCCTTTTTGATCTCCCAGTACTTATGGATGGTTGCTTCTAAATCATCCAGGAGATGCTCAAAGAAGACACACTGGGTCTCGTAACCAGCCTATCTCAAAGCTAAAAGCGGGAAACTAATCGCCGTTCGAAGACTCGAAAAAGGCATAGTTTCATCCTTCATAAGTCGCCTTGAGAATGTATCCAGATATGAATAAATAATCTTTGAATACATCCTCATGACCTTTGCTATCCCTGTTTCAAAACCGGAAGTCGCTGCAACTGTAAGGGAAGGAGCAGGAGTACCCTCTATTCTGGGAGCTGAAGTGGGTGCTTTTGGGGAACTAGACAAATGTGAGCTCCCCTCACCCATATCAGTCTGGACAAGTGGGGCTTGAGTCGAGCTCATTGCCGGTGCAGTTCCTACAACTGTTGGAATCAAAGAAGCATGATCAAAATTAAAAGACAATAAAGCAAGGAAAAGACAAAACTTTGCTGAATAAAATATTACCTGAAGCTGGTTCGTATTCTGTTTCTTTTGGATCATTCAGCCCAGCTCGTAGTCTGTTCAGAGTGTTTTCTGACACTGGATTTATTTCACTGCTGCCCGCCCCAGAAGTACTCGGAACATGTTGTAGGGTGTAAAAAATTATGACACGCTGACATAAGACTCAGTCAAGGCCATACGCTCAGCCAAAGCCACACGCTCAAGGCCATGCGCTCAGCCAAAGCCATACGCTCAAAGCCATACGCTCAGCCAAAGCCGTACGCTCAGTGAATATTTTATTATTTCTTGAATGACAGCACAGCATACATTTAATGGAGGATGAATCTGACACTTTGTCTTTCGTGCAAAGACAGCTGCCCTATGAAGATTAACCGTCGTATGGGTTTTTGAGAATTAATTTTGTCTCTTACGAGGACAGCTCATCAGCCATCATAAATGCACAGCTATTATTACTGTCATTTCTGACAGTCTGTCAGCCATCATATCTGTAACACGACGCTCGAGAGATATTTGTCAGTTATTAGAAGATATGGCGTATTTGAGAAGATTGAGGACAGCCACGTGTCTACTCCCTCAATACTTACGACTCCTTGCCAACCAAGTGAGCGTATGGACGCCATACGACTCCTTGTCAATCAAGTGAGCGTATGGCCTTCATATGACTCCTTGTCAATCAAGTGAGCGTATGGACTTCATACGACTCCTTGTCAATCACGTGAGTGTATGACCTTCATACGACTCCTTGTCAATCAAGTGAGCGTATAGACTCCATACGACTTCTTGTCAACCAAGTGAGCGTATGGACTCCATACGACTCCTTGTTAATAAAGTGAGCGTATCAGCTTTATATGACTCTATACTATCCAAGTCAGCATGTGCCAGACATATGTCTTCAAAAGGTAGCGTATGACTCCTCTTCAACAAAGACAGCGTATCACAGCAAATGCATTCAGGATGATTTTAAAACGTACAGTCAACACACGTTCTCACGTGTCCTGTACTTAGTTACCCACTTATTCAGAAGTTATGCAACGTGGCATCCATGCCATCAATCTCTCCTAGATATATTCCACTACTTTCAACCGCACTTTAATGTGTCTCCATCAGAATTCGTCACGCATCCCTGCAGTTATGCACACGTCAAGTAACTGACTGAGCGTATGCTTCAGAACAGTTATCCAGAACTCTATAAAAGAGAGTTTCTTCATCTTCATCAGACACGACATTCAATTCAGAGAGAACAGAGAGATTGCCCAGTTGCTGTCCAAGTTCTTCGAAGTTCGAGTTTTCTTTATCGCATCGTCCAAGGGATAAAGTGATTGTCTTCTAGATCAGATTCTTATAGTTGTAATTTTCCAAGAAACACAATAAATAAAGTGAATTTATTTATGGAAAACACAAATGTCCTCCTTCAAAGTCATGTTACAATCCACAACTTCATCTGGAATGTCCTCATATAGCTTAGATGTTTCAGGTATAGGGTGAGCAGCTAAGAAATCAGCTAATGCTAGACCCTTCACTAATTTTTGAGGTACATAGACCATATCATAAGGAGTAAGCAACATCGCCCAGGTGGCTAACCTAGAGTTAAGAATGCTCGGCTTTCTCATCAATACTCGAATAGGATTTATTTTGGATATGACATGAATAGTTTGTCCTGACACATAATGTCGTGTCTTTTGAACAGCAAAAACCAAGGCCAGACATTCTTTCTCCACAGGAGTATACCTGTGTTCAGCTCCAACCATCAATCGGTTACGATAATAAATTGCCTATTCATGACCCTTATCACTTTTCTGTGCAAGAAGAACACCAAGCTAATGATCTAAGGCTCGAAAATAAAGCAAAAATGGTCTTTCAACCACTGGAGGTACCAGGACAGGTGGATTTGTAAGGTATTATTTGATGTCATTGAAGGCTTTTTGACATGCTTCATCCCAAACAAATGATACACCTTTCTTTAATAAACGGGAGAAAAGTTGACACCTCCCAGAAAGATTGGATATAAATCTCCTAATATAAGCAATACGACCTTGGAAGCCGTGTAGTTTTTTTAGATTGTGTGGAGGACGCATTTCAATAATCGCTTTGATTTTATTAGGATCAACATGGATACCTTGAGAAGTAATGACAAATCTCAAAAACTTGTCACTAGAAACCCCTAAGAAAGACTTAGTAGGATTCATCTTCAATTGATGTTGACGCATCAACTCAAATACTGTCTTCAATTCTTGAATATGATCATCTTTTGATCAACTTTTGACAGCAATATTATCTACATAACATTCAACTATTTTTCGTAGATGTTCTTGAAAGATGTTGCTCATAGCCCGTTGATACGTAGCACCGACATTTTTCAGACCAAACGGCATAACCGTATAGCAGTAAACTCCAAGGGGTGTACGGAAAGTGGTATGCTTTTCATCTCCTGGATTCATCTTAATTTGATTTTATTCTGAAAATCCGTCCATGAAAGACATGCGTTCAAAACCACATGTATTGTCTATCATGACATCGGTAATCGGAAGTAGAAATTCGTCTTTTGGATAAGCTGTATTAAGATCCCGAAAATCTATGCAAACTCGAACTTTTCTATTCTTCTTCATAACAGGAACAATATTGGCAACCCAGTCTGGGTGTTGTTCTTCACGAACAAAGCCATATGTGATCAGCTTTTTGACTTTTGTTTTAATTACATCCATCATATCTGGTCGAAAATGTTGCTGCTGTTATTTTACAGGCTTGGCATTAGAAAGAATATTGAGTTTATGAGTAGCTACTTTAGGATCTAGACCCGATATATTCTCATAACTCCATGCAAAGATATCAATATATTCTTTAATCAGCTTTATCAACTCTTCCTTTTCATCTTCAGAAAGGTTTTTACTGATGAATATTGGCTTAGACGTAGTTCCGTCTCCAACGTCAATCTGGACAATTTCATCTTTTGTAGGTGGCTGTCGCTGTTCAAAACAAAGCTCCCATTGAGTGTCCATTTGTTGTATCCAAGGGTCATTTTCAAATGGCTCAGATTCACCATTGGTTTGAACCACATTGACTGAGAATACGCACTCAGGTTCATCATAATAGTTTCCTCCAGAATATGAGGATTATAAAAAACTGGAAGAAAATTCTTCTTCCATATCTTTTTTGTGCATGTAGGATGTATCAGATTCGATGAACTGGATTTCTTCAGAATCTGAGGATTATGAAGAACTAGAAGAAAATTCTTCTTGTATATCTTTATTAAACATGTGGAATGGACCGTATCCTAACCCATGACGAGTTTTCTGGTAAAACGGATCACCATATAATGGTAATCGTCTACCTTTGCTTTGATTGAGACCTTGCATAGTCTTCAAATCATATTCCATATTCTAGATAATCTTAAGAGATTGTTGACTATATTTGTCAATTCGGATTCTTCCTTTATCTTTCTCTCTGAGATCATCTGTCTGAGTAACAGGGATATTTTTAGCCAGGCCAAACACAATTTGGTGCTTATTTTTCTTATTAGACGGAATCATAAAATAAGATTTTTCGTGACGTCTATAAGTTACACAAGCTTGTGATGATGAGGCTACAGGAAGAAGATAGGAAGAAGATGTTAGGAACCTTTGAGCATAAGGTCCTACATTGACATGAGGAGGAAAAGAATTTTCTTTATGATTAATGTATAAGGTTTCCTCTGTATTTATGTCATTTTTATGTTGATGACTTTGATTATCAGCAGATAAAGTCATTCTTTCAATAAATTTGACAGCCATATACTCCAAAAGAAAATCTTTATTAATATTAGAAAGTACATAATAATCAATATTTACATCATTTACAAACTGACTACTACGTTCACTACAACAAAAAACCCTTTTAATGACGGCTAAAAAGCGTCATTAATGACGTACCATGACGCTTTTTTTTTCACAGCAACCGTCGTGAAAACGGGTGTTATAAATGTTTTTTAAAAGCGTCATAAAATAACCGTCATGAATATGATGAGTTTCTGCTACACTTATTTTCAGCGTAGTTTGAAAGCGTTATGAATAGATAATCTGTATAGACTCAATTCAGCACATTTATAACGCTCAATTCTGCATATTTATATATTACTTTCCAAAAAATTATAGAACAATGCTCAATGTTGCTCAATTCAATTTCAAAACATTCATTTTGGACCATATTCACAAGAAAACATCTAAATGTTATAGAGTACCATTTAATCCAATTACAAATATATACATAATATATATCACCATCTTCATTACATTTTTTTCAAAATAGGACATCCAAATACATATATTTACAACTACTACTAGTAAGTAGACCCTCAAAACTATTAGTACATTGGCTTCAACTTTGA
Organism: Iris pallida; assembly: GCA_029216955.1. NCBI lineage: Eukaryota > Viridiplantae > Streptophyta > Magnoliopsida > Asparagales > Iridaceae > Iris > Iris pallida. Next base: position 10,397,884 of record JANAVB010009399.1, read on the forward strand.
GCACATCAAAACTGTCGGCATCACGTAGCAAAACCCTAAAAAAGATTAAAAAAAACTTAGTTTGAATTAGAGGATAACTAAGCTAGTTTGATCAAAATACAACACGGTTGGCTCAGAGTGCATAGTAAAACTGCAGGAGCAAAGCTGCCATGTAAAACCAAGTTAACCGCACCTGCAAATTGTAGACACAGTCCAGAAAATAACCAAAGTAAGGTAAAAAAATAGTAGGATCAAAATACATAAGGTTGGCTCATAGTGCATAGTAGAACTACAGAAAATGCCATGTAAAAACAAGTTACCTGCACCTGCAAATTGGAAAAATCGTCGAGAAAATGACCAAAGTATGGTAAAAAATAGCAGGATCAAAATACATAAGGTTGGCTCAGAGTGCATAGTAGAACTGCAGGAACAAAACTGCCATGTAAAAACAAGTTAACCACAACTGCAAATTGTAAAAACAGTCAAGAAAATGACCAAAGAAAGGTAAAAAAAATAGCAGTATCAAAATACATAAGGTTGGCTCATAGTGCATAGTAGAACTGCAAGGACAGATTTTTTCAAAACCATAATTCATTGCAATGGAAGTCACAAAACCATCTCCAAATTGTATCTCATCATTGCCAATATATAAATTTTTTGGTAGGAACACAATAAAGTTGTAGGTATGTAGACAATAGAATAGAAAAAAATTGTTTGCAGTGAAATATGGATTGTGAATTTGGTTTTCCAATTGAAATATGCCCTGTTCCTTATATTTCAGCTAAGGTAAATATCTGGAAAGTATGGGTTTGGGAAAAACTCTACTGTCCTATCCACTTCCTGTCTCCATGTAGCAGCAACAATATTATCACTTCATAATAAAAGCAAAGAATTCAAGTTAGTCACATTTTTGTATCATAATTCAAATGTAGCAGCGGGACTAGCAGCAGGAAAAACTGGAAAGAAAAACACCACATTGATGAGGCCATGAATCTGTTGGACACTCTATCATGTCAGAAGGAAAAACTGGAAGCTACGACCTTCAATATTTTAATTGAATGAATGTTTCAAGTTGGTAAGGTTAATACAGCAAAGGATCTCTTTAACTCTATTCTTGCAAATGACAGTGTCACCAGATGTTGCAACATACACTATAATGATGAACGGCCTTATTAAAGAAGGGTTGTTGGATGAGTTTGATGAGTTGTTTTTGTCAGTGAAGAATGATGGTTACTCTTAAGATTCTGTTATGCTTAATGCTATTGTTAAGGGCTTGTTGGAGAATGGTGAAGTAAACAGAGCTATGGGGTTTCTTTCAGAAATGGATAAAAGTAAATTTATCCTTGAGGCATCTACTGCGGCATCCATAGTGGACCTAATCTCAAAGGACGGACATTGTCATCATTATATAAAAGTGCTTCCTAATTTTTCTCAACATTGTGCGAAGAGTATTGAGATTAATATCGACTCGTCGATATCAGTATTGATACAAAATTTTTTTGAATAGTTTAGTCCCCTTTTAGCATTGATACAAAAAAAATTTCTCAACATTGTGCGAAGAGTATTGTGAATTTGGTTTTATTCCCCTTTTAGCAAAGTTGTTTGAAACTAATAATAGTTTAGTCCTCCACATGCATTAAAATTGAAGAAATAGTTTGGCCATCTTACTTGGCAAGATCCTTGTCCATGAGATGGAGAACCTGTAAGCATCAAAGCCTATATCCTTCATGAGTTTTACATCTTCCTGCAAGACAGATGAGATTATATTACTTCCAAAATTTTGTGCATGCTCAGTTGATGATGTCACTTGTATGAATAGACAGGAATGGGAAAAAAATACCTTATATCGATGGTATTGATCATCTGCTATGTCTCCATTGCTTCCATCTGATATCTTATCTGCTCAATTATGGTAGTTTTGATATCAATGTCCGTAAATTCCAAGTTAACCTTACATTTTATTTTGACATGTCCCCAGAAACATAGAAAATGATTCCATAAACCATATATAATTTATAAATTAGGATGCAGAATAGTGAAAAAGAAGAGGAGATAAAATGTTTTCTTCACCAAAATAGACACTTAACCTACATCTCCAAATATCCCATGAGATGACATTGTTTGAGTCTCAACTGTAATTTTGTTACGATACTATCTTAATGTATGAAGGATCTAGATTAGGTGCATGTCAAACTAATCCAAAGTTTCTGTCATCATATATTAATTTCATTGCTATTAATTAATTTAACATTTTCAGCATAGTATCATCAAGGTTAATAGTAAATGGACATGTGAGCAAAGTTTATATAAGAATCTGTTGAATTGTCTATGAACAATGAATAATTCTATTATAGGAATGCGAAAGTGAATAGTGATAAGAAACATTCTCACACGAGTATACCACAATCATAGAGCACCGAAGTAAACACAATCAAGTGAATCAACACTGATGCTCTGCTTGCTTGTGCAAGTAATACACCATACAAAGAAAAATAAAGGAGAAAAGAAGGAAAGCAGATTGAAGAATTTGTATAATTAGGACATAGTAATCATGGTTATTTCACAAACAAATAAACCATGATATTTATCGCTTAACATTGCATGATGATCATGCCAAGAACGAGTGCAATCTAGATTGACAGACAAGGCGTCTATACGCCCAAGTAAGCTAACTTGCAAACATGTATATGCAGAGTAATCAATAATATATGCATTCCACAGCAAAGAAAAAATCTTCATTTGTGAATAGACGAGTCAGCTACCACATTTCTGGGTCATTAGCTTTTTCTTTAACGCCCTCTGATAATAATTCAGAAACTAGTCAAGTAGAACCAAATTATGTGACAATATCCTCTTCAAGGCTAAAAGCTTTATTCCCGACACAGTTAGGTAATGCACATTAATACTTTCCCCGATAATTTAGAAAAAAAAATTAGTAAGCAAGATAAGCCTCTAGTGTGGACCACACCTGGGGCAAGCTTCTGTTATGAGGTCCAGCCATTTAATTCATTCCCTCTCAACAAACCACCCAAAAAAATAGGAACAAGAAGCCTGATGTCAACAAGACATTTCTTTCGCGAGAAAGAAGCAGCTCAAAGTCTTATACAAGATCCTACTACTACATATAGATTCATATGAGGATACAACAGCCATGGGCCGAGAAATCCATATACACATCACACTTGAATATAGAACTCACATCCTCTGCAGTGCAATACCAATGATAATTCAGATCAACATCACAAAAATGTAGTAAAATTCAAGAAATGAGTTAGCTTTTTCTTTTCCGGAGGGGTAAAAAAAGAAGGAAACTTACAGAGAGACAGGCTCTATACTTTTCCCATTCGGAGACGCATTCTTCCTTGTCCCACCGTCCCTTCGAGAATTTCTCCGCATACCACCTGTATCAATTAAAAAAAACATTCCCCACAATTTATTTTCTTGATAGTAAAGAAGAAGAAGAATATCATCATCAGCAGCAACAGCTGCTGTAGAATTGAGGATGATGACGATGATGATACCTATTGAAGCAGTCATGGTAGGCGGCTCTCAGCTGAGCGCAGGGATGATCAGCACCCCAAGCTGTTGTTGACGACGTCACCGTCACCTCCTTCTTCCTCAAATAAAAGGGTTTTTAATTTCTTCAAAATTAGGGTTAGGGTTTTGGAGTTGGGGGAAAGGAAGGAGAAGAAGAGGAGAGGAGGGTGTAAGGAAGAGGAACTGACCCATGAAGGCTTCGGATCCGAGGCCGGCGCCGGAACCGATGAAGCGGCGGTGGTTGCGGACCCACGACATCGACGACGCCGGAGGAAGGAGAGGGAGAGCGCGGAGAAGAGGACGAGCAGAACCCTAACGCTCCTCCTTCGCGTTCTTGTCGATCGCGTACGCGACGGCCTCGAGCTTGTCCTGGAGGGCGACGAGGAGCATGAGGCCCTCCTCGAAGATTTTGGATCTAGGGTTAGGGTTTTAGAGTTGGGGGAGAGGAGGGAGAAGAAAGGAGGAGAAGGAGAAGATCGGAATGTTTTAGGGGAGAGGCGGGCTACAGGAAGGATTTTGCCAAAAATTGAAGTTAAAAAATATTACAAGTTTACCACCACTCTAAACTATTAATAACGCTTTGTTTTATAAACGTTATAAAAAGCCCAGAATTAGCCCAAACCGTCATAGAAAAAAGGTATTTTTCAACTTAATAACGCTTATGTATCAGCCGTCATTAAAACTCCGTGTCGAACGTCATTAAATGGGTTTTTTGTTGTAGTGGTTTTGGATTGTTCATTAATGAACCGTCACCCGTCTTCTGCGTAGACTTGCCAAGGTTGATAATCAGTGGTTCTAGATCATTTGTACGAGAAGTACGTCCTTTGACCTTGATCATGAGAGGTTGAACTTGGCTCTTGGCTGGAATACTCACTGATTCTTCTGACGAAGCTCGAGTTCTTCCTTTAACCTTGATCACCAAAGGTTCGTCATTGACAGGTTGGGATTGGATTCGACCTTTGACTTTAATCTTCAAAGGTTGATCTTCCGCAGGATCTTCCGAGGCAGATTGATCTTCTGCAGGTGGCCGATCTTCGGCCATATCCGATATCACCTTCACATGCTCCTGTTTGTAGAGTACTGAATTAGAGAAATAGGCTTCAACACCCTTAAAATATCATGCCCCGCTCCCGGATAATCGGGTACGGGTCGATGTCATGCCCGGCCTACACTGTTGTTGACAGCGGTAGTGAGCCGTCTAGTCATCAATACCAAGTATAATCTCATCACAGCATCAAATCACAGAAGCTATACTAACCATCACAGCAATCCACTATATAATTATTACGACTTATACATGAATGTCCGGGTACAAAGCCGGTAAAATATAAATGATACAACAATAACATGTAATCAAATACATTCTATCAATCTCTATACATGAATCTAATATCTCAATGTCAAGCGAGCTCCAATGCCAATCATGAACGATAATCTATGATCCATTTCACCTGTAATCAACGATCCAGTCAGGAAAGGAGCAAAGTACAATGTAACTCAATAAAACTCACCATGGAAGATCAATGGAATGGTACAATATAGCAAGTAGAACTGGACAGAGAAACAATAAAATATAATATAAATATGTACTAACTATGTGTATAGGTGCAATTGGACATTATCAACATGTGGGAACTAATATAATCAGGCATATAAAATATATATGCTATCAGTCACGAATAATAAGGCATGTCTAATGACAATGCTATCAGTCACGCAATAATCAGGCATGTCTGACGACAATGCTATCAGCCACGCATGAAATGGACTCAGGCATACAGAGTATGCTATCAAGAAAGTTGTCCAATATTAGTCCATCACATGTCTCTAGAACGTCCCCCACCCGACACGAGAAACAATGCAAGCAAGCAATCAATCGAGAACAAGTAAATAATGACACGATAACAAGTGTAAGTGCAATGCATGCAATGATGGTAATACTGAGTACATGTACTTGCCTTTATTTCAAGATTTTGTCCAATGTTCTTCAAATCACCTAAAATAGAGAAATAATATTTAGAAATATTCTATTTATCCCACAACTAATTTAGGGACTCCTACTAGACTATTTCTAATTCTTTAACCAACCTTGCTTAAACTAAGTGACAACAAGGCTTAGGTATCATCAACATAACTTGTCTTAGAAATCCATATATAGACATATATATATGGCTCGGCCCATAAATTGGCCCAACAAGTCATATACTTAGCAATAACCAACTCAACACACCCAAACTAATAAATCAATCCAGCCCAATCCTTACTGGCTTCTAATATATCCCAACTTCCTGTTACTATAATAGCTAAGGCTTCACCATATTACTCAACCCAGTACAGAGCAGTATAGAGTTTGAATCTAACGGCTGGCTATCTCAATTTTACCCAAGTGTAAACCGACCTTCTAATATCCATCCTTAACTACTATCAGTGTCCACAAGACCCGTGTCCGCAGTGGTGCAATCAACTCGTGTCAACTATGATACCTCAACTAAACACGCCGACATGGAGTCCTCTCTCGACAAAATAACCCACAGGAAGAACGTAGAAAGATACCTGTAGCTTGAAGTGACTGGACGTGCTCCCAGCGTGTCCGAAACGGTGTCCTTGAGTCCACAGCTGATTCTGAGGTCGAGTCAAGCATTTCATCAAACAGGTAGTATGCACGAATTGAAGAAACGATCATGAGTACAATTCAAATGGAAAAGACTCCAAAAATTGGAGAGGATATACAAAATCAGATCCAAAACTCACAAATTCCCGAATCAAAATCAACAGAGTCGAATTGATGCCGCCAAGAATTCCATCGAAAACTCAAAACCATCCCAAGAATATCAAGAAGAAGAAGAACGGAGGACGAAGAAGGAACTCACCGATGATCGACTGTCGAGCTCGCCCTCGATCTCGTCGAGGGAGCACGTCGTCGTCGAGAAGTTCGCCGACCGTGTCTCTGTCTTCGTCGTCGTCGTAAGGAGGATCAACGCCGGTCGACCTTCGTTGAATCTTCACTGAGAACCTTCGGTCGACGCCATGGCCGGTCCCTTGAACTCTCTCAACGAGGATGGAGGAGAAAAGAGGAGTAAAGAAGAGGGGCAGTCACCGGCGCGGCAGGGCTTCGCCGTGGTTGGATGGATGAAGAAGAAGGGGGTCTGGGGGTCTATTTATAGGCACGGCGACGGGCAGGCGGTTGGGCGGTCAGTGTGGGCAGGCGGTTAGAACGTTGGGCGGGCAGGCAGAGTGGTGGAGACGGTTAGGAGTTGGTTACGATCGTAGGGTTGAGGATGAGCTGGGCGGTTAATGATGGACGGTGGTTATGAAGTAGAACTTTCGGGAAGCTCCCCTCACGGCGCGGCGCTGTAGCTGCTTCATTGTCGACGTCGTCGTCGTCGTCGTCCCCATCCACAGCAGAGGAGTGAAGGAATGGATTGAATGAAGAGAATGGGGAATTCAAATTTAACGGTTGGTTTTAAATGGGTTATCGGTTTAAGGGCTATCGGGTCTGGATCCATGAACCCGTGACCCAAAGACTAATAGGCCGGGCTGGGCTAATTTGTAAGTGGGTCGGGCTTCAATAGGATGGCTGGTTTAATTGGTTGGTCTGAACTGATTGGGCCAGGCTGCTGATTAAACCCAAGGGAATTGGCTGAAAAATAATATAGGAAATATGAGGAGATGGGTTGGCTGGGTTTAAAGCCTTAGCAATAGAAAGGATTAAAATCCTTATCAATAACTAAATAAAACTAGGAAATTCAATAGTAATTAAAATAATCAAGAAATTTGAAAGTAATAAATTCCAATTCAGTAAAATCAAAATAGTCATTCTTAAGTATTAGAAGGATTTAATAATAAATCCTAATGATTAAATCAATAAGTTTAAATAAAATTTTAGAGGGAATATAATTAACAATTGGAATATTCTTTAATAAAGGATTTAAATAATTAGAAAATTATTAATGATAATTAAAAATAAATAAAATCTAAAGTAATTTACAGGAGAAAACCCAATCCAGAAAAGTGGAGTTACAAATCTACCCACCTTAGAAAAATTTCGTCCTCGAAATTTCAAAAGATTCGACTAGGAATAACTGGCACGATAATCAACAAAGCACAAAAAATAGAAAGAACCTATCGGGCACGATTAAGAGCAATCAAATACAATGGAAATTGCACGATTAAGGATAATCAGCACGATCATGATTAATTAGGCATGAATGAATCGAAGGTCAAAAGATTTGACACGATCTAAAACAAAATCATAGTCAATTGAGAATCTAAGTTACTCAGGCATGATTTGGGCACGATAGATTCAAATCATTTAGGCACGATCTACTCATAACTATTGAAATTGTCTAAGCATGATTAAATTCGAGTCATGGTTGAAAATCAAAATAAATTCAGGTAAGTTGTCAATGGTGATAGGAGGCTAATCATGAATTTAGTCTAAAAATATTCGAAACTCATGCATATCCGGAATCACTTTACCTAAAATTTATGCCCCGCCAGTGTACACCTGGCTGCAGTGAACTCTTGGCTCCGTGACTCAAGAATGATAGGTACCGAAAATTTTCTAAACTTTACTCATGGACAAAACAATTTCAAGGGATAGAAACATAATCTCGAGAATATTCGAAACCTATACATACCTGAGATCACTTCGACTTAGAGCCCCTGCCTCGCCAGTGCGCTGACGGCTGTAGTAGACCCGCAGTTTCCATAATCCAGATAAATGGCTGCAGTGCGCGGCTGCCACGCCATAGTAGGATATCGAATATTCCTTCAATAGTTATCCACTGGAATTCCAAAGGAGTACCTTGATAATTCAATTCAACAAGCTTTCTGATTCACTAAGAAGCTTCAATCACACTAGGAAGGACATGTAAATATCTATTCTTGAGAATCAAGAGATTGACTATCAAAATAGAAGAGTGACTAGAAATATATTATAGAGTTGATACACTAGTCATGGAATGTCAATGGAATAAGTACTTAATACGGCTAAAGATGAGTTGAAAATCTAAATGGGGAATAAAAGGATGGAATAGCTAATATATGAGCTCTATAATCTAAAATACAATACTTGAGTTTGAAATGGTTAGAGAAAATCAAATAGACTTTAAAAACCAATGGAGAATTTTAAAATACCTGGCTAAATAAGAAGTTTGGAAATCGGACTTAATCTCTAAGAAGCAAGGAAGTCCAGATTCTAAAGGACGTTAGAATCCAATAATGTTGTAGGAGAAGATAATCCCAAAAGTCATGGAATTGTAATCACGACTTTTGTAAAGACCACGATGAGACATAGAAAAATTCAAAGATTACTATAGATAACTAATACATACAATCACACAATCGGCCTATGTTGTGATGAGTTTTCTATTTCCGCAGGCTTCCAATGGCACTCTAATCCTAAGTACCATTAGATAGAGACTTGCATGGGCCACCACAAAAAAACATGTTACGCCCCGCTTCCGAATAATCGGGTACGGGTCGATGTCATGCCCGGCCTACACTGTCGTTGACAGCGGTAGTGAGCCGTCTAGTCATCAATACCAAGTATAATCTCATCACAGCATCTAATCACGGAAGCTATACTAACCATCACAGCGATCCACTATATAATTATTACAACTTATACATGAATGTCCGGGTACAAAGTCGGTAAAATATAAATGATACAACAACAACATGTAATCAAATACATTCTATCAATCTCTATACATGAATCTAATATCTCAATGTCAAGCGAGCTCCAATGCCAATCATGAATGATAATCTAAGATCCATCTCACCTGTAATCAATGATCCAGTCAGAAAAGGAGCAAAGTACAATATAACTCAATAAAACTCACCATGGAAGATCAATGTAATGGTACAATGTAGCAAGTAGAACTGGACAGAGAAACAATGAAATATAATATAAATATGCACTAACTATGTGTATATGTGCAATTGGACGTTATCAACATGTGGGAACTAATATAATTAGGCATATAAAATATATATGCTATCAGTCACGAATAATCAGGCATGTCTAATGACAATGCTATCAGTCACGCAATAATCAGGCATGTCTGACGACAATGCTATCAGTCACACATGAAATGGACTCAGGCATACAGAGTATGCTATCAGGCAAGATTTGTCCAATATTAGTCCATCACATGTCTCTAGAACGTCCTCTACCCGACACGAGAAACAATGCAAGCAAGCAATCAATCGAGAACAAGTAAATAATAACACGATAACAAGTGTAAGTGCAATGCATGCAATGATGGTAATACTGAGTACATGTACTTGCCTTTATTCTGGGATTTTGTCCAATATTCTTCAAATCACCTAAAATAGAGAAATAATATTTAGAAATATTCTATTTATCCCATAACTAATTTAGGGACTCCTACTCGACTATTTCTAATTCTTTAACCAACCTTGCTTAAACTAAGTGACAACAAGGCTTAGGCATCCTCAACATAACTTGTCTTAAAAATCCATATATAGACATATATATATGGCTCGGCCCATAAATTGGCCCAATAAGTCATATACTTAGCAATAACCAACTCAACACACCTAAACTAATAAATCAATCCAGCCCAATCCTTACTGGCTTCTAATATATCCCAACTTCCTGTTACTATAATAGCTAAGGCTTCACCATATTACTCAACCCAGTACAGAGCAGTATAGAGTTTGAATCTAACGGCTGGCTATCTCAATTTTACCTAAGTGCAAACTGACCTTCTGATATCCATCCTTAACTACTATCAGTGTCCACAAGACCCGTGTCCGCAGTGGTGCAATCAACTCGTGTCAACTACGATACCTCAACTAAACACGCCGACATGGAGTCCTCTCTCAACAAAATAACCCACAGGAAGAACGTAGAAAGATACCTGTAGCTTGAAGTGACTGGACGTGCTCCCAGCGTGTCCGAAACGGTGTCCTTGAGTCCACAGCTGATTCTGAGGTCGAGTCAAGCATTTCATCAAACAGGTAGTATGCACGAATTGAAGAAACGATCGTGAGTGCAATTCAAATAGAAAAGACTCCAAAAATTGGAGAGGATATACAAAATCAGATCCAAAACTCATAAATTCCCGAATCAAAATCCACAGAGTCGAATTGATGCTGCCAAGAATTCCATCGAAAACTCAAAACCATCCCAAGAATATCAAGAAGAAGAAGAACGGAGGACGAAGAAGGAACTCACCGATGATCGACTGTCGAGCTTGCCATCGATCTCGCCGAGGGAGCACGTCGTCGTCGAGAAGTTCGCCGGCCGTGTCTCTGTCTTCGACGTCGTCGTAAGGAGGATCAACGCCGGTCGACCTTTGTTGAATCTTCACTGAGAACCTTCGGTCGACGCCATGGCCGGTCCCTTGAACTCTCTCAACGAGGACGGAGGAGAAAAGAGGAGTAAAGAAGAGGGGCAGTCACCGGCGCGGCAGGGCTTCGCCGTGGTTGGATGGATGAAGAAGAAGGGGGTCTGGGGATCTATTTATAGGCACGACGACGGGCAGGCGGTTGGACGGTCAGCATGGGCAGGCGGTTAGAATGTTGGGCAGGCAGGCGGAGTGGTAGAGACGGTTAGGAGTTGGTTACGATCGTAGGGTTGAGGATGAGCTGGGCGGTTAAGGATGGACGGTGGTGATGAAGTAGAACTTTCGGGAAGCTCCCCTCACGGCGCGGTGCTGCAGCTGCTTCGTTGTCGACGTCGTCGTCGTCGTCGTCGTCCCCATCCACAGCAGAGGAGTGAAGGAATGGATTGAATGAACAGAATAGGGAATTCAAATTTCACGGTTGGTTTTAAATGGGTTATCGGGTTAAGGGCTATCGGGTCTGGATCCATGAACCCGTGACCCAAAGACTAATAGGCCGGGCTGGGCTAATTTGTAAGTGGGTCGGGCTTCACTAGGATGGCTGGTTTAATTGGTTGGTCTGAACTGATTGGGCCAGGCTGCTAATTAAACCCAAGGGAATTGGCTGAAAAATAATATAGGAAATGTGAGGAGATGGGTTGGCTGGGTTTAAAGCCTTAGCAATAAAAAGGATTAAAATCCTTATCAATAACTAAATAAAACTAGGAAATTCAATAGTAATTAAAATAATCAAGAAATTTGAAAGTAATAAATTCCAATTCAGTAAAATCAAAATAGTCATTCTTAAGTATTAGAAGGATTTAATAATAAATCCTAATGATTAAATCAATAAGTTTAAATAAAATTTTAGAGAAAATATAATTAACAATTGGAATATTCTTTAATAAAGGATTTAAATAATTAGAAAATCATTAATGATAATTAAAAATAAATAAAATCTTAAGTAATTTACAGGAGAAAACCCAATCCAGAAAAGTGGAGTTACATAAAAGGATTGATATCTACGAATTCAGTCTTCACAATCCCTTGAAAATCCACGTACTTGAAGCATTGGTGGAGAGTTGAAGGCACAATATTATGCTCATGTATCCACGGTCTTCCGAGAAGGATGTTGTAAGATACATCTGAGTTGATAACATAAAAGGTCGCCATAGTTCGAAGATCACCTATTTGAATCTTCAAACGAATCTTCCCCAATGGTTTACTCTTTCCAGAGTTGAAACCATCTATTGTTGTACTAGTGTAAGTCAAATCACTAGTAGAAATCCTCAAGGGTCCTAGCATACTCTAAAGAATAATACTAATAGAAGACCTAGTATCAATATAAATCCTGTCAATTTTAGTAGATTCAATATACCCTGTATAACACAGAGGCCTATCGTGCTTATTATGCTTCAACAGCATATCTTCTTGTGTGAAAGTAATATTAGGAATTGCTTCCATCACACTATGGCATTGTGGACACGACACTGGTATATTGTCAGGACTCTTGAGTTGAGCTAAGCCTGAGTCTGCTTGTAGCAAAACTTTGCTCAAAGTTTCTCGACTTTCTTTAGAAAGGCGAAGCAACTCAAGATAGAAAGTCTAGCCGAAGTATTAGCTAATTGGGCTAGAATATCGAACTTGTAGGGTTTCATCACTACCCTTTGATTTGAAGCAGATTTCAATGGGACGTCAAAGCGTACTGCTTTCTGTTTTCCTTTCTCAACCACAGATGGTTTAGAAGGTCTTGTCTCAGCAGGAACAGGAGATGGTTGAGCTGGTAGTATTTCAGCAACGTCATCCGCTTCTTTAGAAGTTCCCTCATAATCCTTGTGGTACTCTTTCCCGGATCTCGTACCAGCAAAGGTTTCTTCTTCAGACTCAGGAGAATGAAGTATCGTATTACAGGTCTTGTTCTTCTTTACTTTAGTCTTCTTATTGCGAGGATTTTTATGAGGGACCTCAAAACCCAATCCAACAGTGGATTTTTGACCTTAAATTTGTAAAAGAAGTCATATTCCTTTATCATAGTTCAAGCCTTCCACCTTTTGAAAGTCATAGCTCATCTTTTTCATGAGATGGACTGATTGTTGACTGTACATGTGAGTGGGTAGCAAACTTTCAGTAGATGGTTCAACAGAGAAAGAAGGAACAGAAACCCCTGTAGCCACAGGAGTAGGGGTATTCAGGACAAGAGAAAAAATCCCTACAGGAGCTTTCTTATAAGCAGCAAAGGCTTGTTGTGCCCTGTATAAGGTAACACTATTCATAGCTAACCTTTGCCAATGAGTAAGTTTGAGTTTGGTAGGAGGAGCCAAACTTAGAGGGCATATATTTAAATCTCTTAGTCTATCCTCCAAAGGAATGCCATCCCAAAGATGATCCAAATCATCATGATCTGGAGTAACAACATAAGAAATCATATTGCAGGTTTTGACTTTCCTACCTTTCTTGGATTTTGAAGTTTTACCTTCATTCTCCATTTCAGGTACTAAGTCAGGATGTACCCATACGATTTTACCATTTTTTAATGTGAGAGGTAATAATCCTTTACTTTGCTCTCTAGCTGACGGGAGATTCACAATTTTTATTGTCGCCTTTGAAATTGGGACAATCCCATCTGGAACTTACTGTGGAGGAAAACCTCTAAATTGAAGAAAAATTATATTAGTTGTAACTGTATGCTCATCATTGGTTAAAGCGATGGCATTAGCATTTATCAACTCTTGGATTTTTTTCTTTAAAATATAGCAAGCCTTGGTAGGATGATTTATGTATCAATGATAGATACAATACTTGGAATTGTCAGTCAGATTCATCTCATTAGGTCTTTTTGGCTCTGGAATCTGGAGTTTGCCATTCTTTACAAGATATTGGAATATCCCTGGGATATTACTGTCATCAAAAGAGTAATCTTCTTTTGGTTTGGAAGACTCCGGATTATTTGGCATCATTTTGGGTTTTAAAAGATTAACCACTAGTGTTTCTTTTCCTTTTCCATTACGATTGCCAAAATTATTACCTGAAGAGGCTTTCTTTCCATTGTCTTCTAAAGCAAAGATCATCTCATGTTCACGAGCCAACCTACCATTGGTCTCGGCTGAAACTGATACTATAATGAACGAGGCCCAATATGTGAATTGAGAGCCCGTAAAGACAATAATAGTTGGTCGTAGATTCATTTTGCATGTATCAATCAATGCTGAATCTGGCATACCATGAGACATTTTCAAAGTTGCCTGTCAAAAATGTTCGATAAACGTCCGAGTAACTTCCTTCTCCTTTTGTATGATCTCTATTAAGGAGAACATATTCATGTCCATGCCTCCTTCATAGAAACGGGAAAAAAATATTGCTTTGAATTCGTCAAAAGACGATATACAATTGTCGGGTAGACTGCGATACCAGTCATACGCTTAACCCGTCAAACACTCGATGAAAATTCGGGTGAGAAAAGCATTATTCTTCTGCAGATGCACAATCATAATATCAAAATAATTGATATATTGACTAGGAGAGGCCTTTCCATCAAATAACACCATTGATTGTGGCTTGAATTTTGGAGGAAAGGGTACATCATTCCAATGAGGAGGATAAGGTTGCTTAATCCCTAACCTCTGGAGCTGAGCCTTGTCTTTCAGAACTTCAAACTGTGCTTTTAGCTCACGCACTGCTTGAATAGCTTCACTAGTTTGAGGAAGCACATTCGATTGGATAGTGGCTGGATGTACCGTAACCCCACCGGAGGTGGTACATCTTCTGGAATAAGAGGATCTGGAACTGTAGAGTTTTGATTGATAGCAGGCTCTTGACTAAGATTATTCAAAGGTGTATCAACCCCTTAACTATCTTGAGTTTGTGCTACTACATGCACCGGAGTTACCACTGCCGGCTGAACAATTTACTGAGTCATTATTATTTGATGCATACTTTGCATCATGGCAAGCATGTCCTTCAGTGATTGCTAAACTGCAGAAAGATGTTATTCTGTATTAGCAGTTGATGTCTCTGGTTCATCTCCGATAGCATATTATTCAACCTCCCTTGAACATACAGAGGGATTGGTATAGAGGTATGAATCAACGCTATCAGTTTCTGACTCCAAAGACTGGGTACCCCCAGATTCTGAATCTGAAGATTGTAACGATCTTTGAACTCTTGATCGAGTATTCTGATATACCCCTTCAAAAGTGTCAAGGAGTCGGTTGAATTGTTATTGGCTTAGAGTCTGGGACGAATTGTGTCTTGGACGTTGTCCTCTATTGACATGAGATGCCATATTGACTGAAGCATAGGACAACTCATGTTCTTGGTCATCAACTGATTACTGAGGCATATTGTAGCTTAATCGGTCAAAAATTGACCGTTTAGAAGCCGAACAACAATATTTGATTACAATCTGGTGACACTCACAATGGTAATTTTCTTGGGGGAGTGTCACAGAAGATTTTCTGTTTTTACGCTTTTGTACGAGCAACTCGCGTAAATCAGAAGGAGTAGAAGCAGTCGTCTTCTTTATTATATTTGGGACAGAAAAACGTTTGGTCCCTTGCGTATAAAGAAGATTACTGGCTGCATTAGCAGAACCAAACTGTACATTTTACGCGCTTGGAGTTGCGTACGTAAATCTTGAGATTTTTTTGCACAAAGGACTCCATTAGCATTACGCATAATCTGAAGGTTTGGTACCTTGCGTAAAGCGGTGTGAGAAGGTTGTTGGTGAAAAATTAAAGTTTTACCAACAATAGAATTCTTGTTTTTACGCTGCATGCGTGTAGGCAAATTCACTTTAGATGCAAAGGCATCATTGTGAACTTTATCTACTATGTCACCGACAGGAGATTTACCCTTACACATAGAGCGTAAAACATGAACATCAGCCACATCACAGACGGAAGAATGATTTTTACGTATAGAGCGTAAAACTTGGGAGTCTACCATGTCACAGACGGGAGTGATTTTTATGCGCAGAGCGTAAAACTTGGGAGTCTACCATGTCACAAACAGGAAACTGATTTTTACGCCCGGGGTGCATCACTAAAGTAGAGGCTGCCTCGTCACAGATGGAAGCATCCACAACAGGAGTGGAAAGGATTCCTTTGCCTTCAGAGACAACAGGGAGATCCGAGGATGCTTTGGACTTAGGAATCAAAACTTTTTTGCGCCTTCCGCAATTTTTGAACATTAGAGCAGCGAGTACTACCCCCAGTTCGGAGCATTTCTTCGTCAGCAGTCTGGTCGAAGTGAACAACCAGAGTCTTCGTTGTCAATCCGACCGACACATCATCATATTGAGCAATTGGTTTCTCGTCAGAGGAGAAAGTTGTCCCCAGCAGAGTCGCCATTTTGTTTCACTTAACAAAATGCCTAAAATTGGCTTTTGAAAGAAAACGAGAAAAATTACAAAAGTACAAATTGTTTCTGGAAAGTATTGCTATGGAAGTCTGATCTGAGAGCGATCACTTGGTTCCTTGGACCATACCATGATGATGAAGAGAACTGCTTGAAGAAGAACAATCGGAAGAACTAAGTCACCAGAAAGGTATCGACACAATGGCACTGATGGCACAGTCGAATGCTTTCCTGCTTTGCTTCACCCTGTTCTTGAGAAAAAGTTGAAGAAATACTTCTGGGAGTATTACTTTGAAAGTATGAGTTTTCTCAGAATCTCCGCTTCTGTATATCTCTCTTGATGTCCCTTTGTGTTAAAAAATAAGTCTATTTATAGACTAGACTCTCTGTGCGTAAAAACCAACATAATTGGGTCTCAACGCAAGTAACTGTCACCCACGATGAAAATCAACCTCTACGCGTGATGACACGTGTCCCATTACTTCAACAAAATGGGGAGAGCACGTACAGACGTTCCTCGATAAGTGTGGCATGAAAGCCACGTAAGCAGACCACGTTCTCATGTAGCCAGAAAAGATTGGGCGTAAAAATGACCCAAAATATACTTCCTGCATAAAGTAGTAGACTGGGCGTAAAATAACTCAAAATTAACTTCTTGCGTAAAGTGGCTGAAAAGTAGCCTTGAGCGCATAACTAGCTCAAATAAACTCTACGCGCACGAAAGACTTGAGCGTAAAAGCTCGAATAGCTTTCGTGCGTAAAAGAAACAGTCTCTTGAGCGTAAAGTAGCCCATCTGCACACTAAACGACAAGCGTTGGGTTTGGTAAAAAAATCTTCTTAGCTTCTGTGCACTGTTCTGTCAGAAAATCATTGTCAGATCAAAATCACGCGCATTAAATACAGTCTGACAGCCTGTCTCTCGTGTAAAAGCTGAGAATGGTTCTCGCGTAAAAGAGCTCGCGTAGAATATTGAATCTGAATTAATAGTCTTTTAATGAGCCATGCGTAGAGTCTGTCTTTGCGTAAAGTCATTAACTTCTTTGACTTGGCCTATGAAGTACTCTTTTTTTATGCTTCTATATTGTCGTGAAAGAACTTACCCCCATATCAACTTCGGCGCCACTACCTGTCTCCCCCATGCCAAGCCTACAGAAACCTAGCCGCGAGCCGCTTCTGAGATCGAGGTCTACCAGCGATAAGAGGTTCGAGTCCGCTTGGTGCACATGGGGGATTCGACACAGGTGAAGGCACACGTATAGCCAAAGGACTTGTAGAGGGCTGGAGACCCTCAGAGTCATCTTCCTCCTCCTTCGTGCTGTCAGAGTCAGAATTAGAAACTTTTTTCTTTCCCTTCCTCATCCTTTTTCGAGAGTCCCTCAGTCGCTCCTCCAATTTTGTACCGACAATAAAGCTGGTACGAGGATCAAAGTCGTTGGAGGCACATTCACAAATACATGACGAAGAGCCACCATGTATGCGATACGCCCTGGAGTCTCGGCATCAGGTAAGACGAAGCTGGCCTTGGTATGGGTCACCGAATAATAGTGCCAGGCTCGGATACCATCCAAGACACTCCCCTCGAAACCCAGGCAAGGGTTAGGGGTATCCAAATATAATTGGCTATACCTAAATTACCGAGAATACCGGCTAGGTAGGTATGGCTCTAGGTATACAACATTACGGTTGCGGTATACCAGATGGGAAGAACGAATACTCTGCAACCAGCAAAATAGTTTTTCAGATAAAGACTCTCGGGCGCAACAGCACTATCAAGATGAACGCGTCCCATCCCCTCCTCAATAAAAGGTAGGACCGACACAAAAAAAAGTATCTATCCACTCGTGCGAGAGCGACTCGGCAATCAGAAAAGCTGGTACAGTTCTAGGGCATGTCACGATAATGGTAGATGAAGGCATCGTCACTTGTCGCATCGCCCTCCGGACCAGGTCGCATTAGAGAGCGGTAATGCATCAATAACCACCCCATTAAATAATGATATGGTAGTTCGATTCTGTTGAAAGGTTTCGTCAGATCACGAGCAATGACTTTCGACGTAAAGGAACGAAGACCCCTATGGATGCTGCATACCATCCTAGGAAGCAGAGCCAACTTGGCCCCAAAAACCAGCTTCACCGCTGGGAGGATCAGGTTACGGCTAATCCTCTCGATCGCACTGGAACCCGCCGAAACAACGAAACCCTCAACCAGATCATCAGGTATCCGGCCAAGATAGCTTTAGCAGACAGAGGTTGAGTATCATGATAAAAATAGCTAAAGGTGTCACTCTGGCTCCCAAATATGTCACCAGCAGCACGTGACCTTTTAGTACTTCACACTGCGTATCCACCTGCATATCTACCTGCTTTAGAGATTGGGGACTCCTAACAGCAACTCGACCGGATACGCTAAGGTTAAAAAGATAGCCAATCCAGGCCGTGATGTGAGGAAGGTTTTCTTCTGAACTATCATCCTTCTTCTTGGATATTTGTTGACAGGTTCTGTGGTGACATAGCAATTCCTGATATACGGCTAGGAACCCAGGATACCGTCATTCTAAATCTTCGAATTCTTTGTTCGTCGGGGTATACTCTTTATAAGCCTCGTCGCCCCAGGGCAATATGGACACACTATGTATTTTATGGAGAGCGAGCCCCATCTCTCCACCTGGAGTAAAAAAGGTCCCCGTCTGGCAATTGTATATCTCAAGCAAAGCCATAAATAACTTCGAATTGATAAATAAGCCATAGCAGGAGCCTTTGATGGCATAGTAAAGGCCAGTCTGTCGAAGGGTACCCTCATACTACGTCAGGATCCAAGAAGTCAGGTGAAACCAGGGAGGGGAACGATGCTGCCAGTTTAGTAAGGATAGTCTCCCTACAGGGCATGACCTTTTACGAGCAATCTGATTCAAAAAGGTGTCAGCTTCAGTGAAAAACATATTAGGCTTTAACTCGTTGATGAGACTGCCAGGAGCCAGCCCAATAACGGAGTAGCTCATTGACTCCTTCACTGCGACCACTGACCTCATAGGGTTGTTGAAACGAATATAGCCTACAAAGATCCTCTGCTGATCCAAAGTTAGAGAACTCGACATCTTCCTCTCAAAAGGTACCATATTGAAACCAGATAAGGGAAAGTGGCACTCCATCAAGGGTATGTGAATTACATCCCCCTGAAAATAGAAATCCCAACTCTCAAAAGTTTCTATGACGCCCAGATCTGAAACAGCCAGGGCATCTCCGAATAAAAATAGAGGCTTCGGATGAATGTCATTTAGTTGCCCGGAGTTCATCATGCTAAGTAAAAAAAAGAAAGACTGGTTTCTGATCTCCCTCAGCCGGTCTTCAGGTTGATTTTGGTTAATCTGAGTCAATACACATTCGACTATCTGATCAAAAGTTACACCCGACGAAGATTGAGCATATCCTATCAAGAGTTCTCCCGAAGGAGCTAAGGGCAAGTCCACTACAAAAGACAGAGAAGAAACAAAAGTTAGAAGTTTATTCTTCAAAACCTAGCCAAAACAAGACCTATACGGCAGGAGACATATGCTCATGCGGCTCAGTCATGAGATACTTATGCGGCTCAGTTACAAAATGTTCACACGACTCGATAATGAGGTACTTATGCGGCTTGAAGCGCTCCTGCGGCTCGAGATATGAAACACCCATGCGGCTTAGTCAGGAGACACTTATGCGGCACAACCATACAGCATTGATGAAGATCAATCCTGAGTCATTTATGCAGTACTTATGCGACTAAGCTTATACGGCCCTATCATACAGAACATATGTGGTTCAACTGGGATAGGGCACACATCGACCAAAGCTTATTGCACAGAAAGTGATATAGCACGACATAGCCGTCGTCTCTCCACTGTCCTTACCTTTGATGGGAGGGTACACGTTAGAGTGAGTGGAAGAGGAGTTTGCCGGCCTCGATGGAGAAGCAAGCCCCTTTCCTTTGGCCGCAGTCGACTTGGAAGCTTTGGGAGCCATTGAAGACAGGAAGACAAAGATGAAAGAGAAGGAGGTAAAAAGAGAAAAAAAATTCTTCAAAATAACTCCTATTTACAGAGGTTTCAGAAAGGGTGCCGCTTTGATTCTCGAGATCATTAAAGATAATGATGACGTTTGGGAATTTTATCCCTAATAATCGTCAGCTTTATCTCAAAAAAGAGAACCCAAATCCGAAATCGAATCAAGAACATTAAATGCAGTAGTGACAGCTAGCAGACTCTCTGTGGCTCTAAGCGTCCCTGCGACTCAGTATTTCTCTGCGACTCAGGATCCCCCTGCGGCTCAGTATTTCTCTGCGACTCAAGTTCGAAAACCACTTCCTGCAACTTAAAGACTCCCTACGGCTTGGCATATTTTTCATGCTTCTTATTCAAAGTATTCTAAATTTATAATTTGGAAACTTTATAGGAGGTCTTGTAGAAACATAAAAAATATGGAGTTCATGTGGATTATAAATTGTCGCATAGGTACCTTGGGCCAAACAGGTCCGCATAAAGAAAAGCCGCATGACTGTTCAAAGACGTATGCGGCCCATCGACAAACAGCTGTAGAAGGAAAATATGTGACCAAGGAGGAGCAGTTCGACTGATAAAGCTGACAAGTCCTGGCAAAATATGACAGTTCTGACACTTCGACAAGAAAGATAAGACATGGGACATTACCCAAAAATAGGGTTCGTACACCTCCATGTGGCCAAAAGAGGGTCATCTAGGCCGTATGACACTTATGCTGCCCAAATTATGCGACCCCAAAATTTTCAGAACTTCATGCAGATGGGAGTAATTGTGATTTAGGATGCATGCTTCTCTTGCGACCCCGCATGATCGAAGACTGAGAATGCTATACGCAATGGGACACGTGGCAATCTGACCAATTCCTTAACCACCCCGATTTGCTGCAACAAATTCCCAACAAACCGACAGATGGCAGCCCAAGAGCGGGTCTTCGTGTGCTAATCAGCCACGTGGCCGCAAGCCGTCTATGCGACACAAAATTCATCCTATTATAAATAGTAGGGTGCCACACCCTGCAAAAGGCTGGCTACCTTCAAGAAAAATGTAATATCTTCACGAGCTAGAGACTGCATCAGATAGTCCATGGAGTAAGACAGAGTTGATAGCACTTTCCCGAGCCTCCACCGTCACCCCCCAGAATCAAACTAAACAATTGTACATAGATTGTTTCCTAGGCCTTTTTTAGGCTCTTCTTTGTACAAGCGAGTTAGCAATCAATTCCAGTATTCTATAATACATGTTGCTGATTTTTATAGCAAACATCATAGACATAGGAATAATCGAAAGAATTATGGATAAATAATATATATATATATATGATTTTAAAAATAATTATATACTCAAAAAACTAATTTTTATGAGTCTAACTAATTTTAGAAGAATATTTAAAGTCAAGAAAAAAATTTGGCTAAAAACTCTAATTATATCAAAATGGGTTTTTTTTTTCTCTAGGTAAAACTATATTTTCTTAGTAAGTATATCTTAGATAATAATTCGAAAATACTTAGAGAATTATTCTACAAATTTGGAAACTAGATTTTCCTTATTCAAAATATTTTATATAAATACATAAAAACTAAAACACTAAATTTTATTAAAATACTTTGTAGGTCAAAATCTATATATAAAATGCTATAGATTAATCGTAATGGTATATTTATCACAAATATTTAAATATAGATATTATTATATGTTTTAGAAATACGTTAATAAAATAATCAATGAAAGAAAAACTTTATAAGGCTACCACTATTATATGTATTATGTTCAAAATTGGTAAATAAAATATATATATAAACATATATATATAAAAGAATAGCAACACTGTGTTGCTTCCCATAAAAATAATAATGATAATAATATCTACAGAGAATAATACCAGTAATAAATATAGTAATAGTTTTTAAGGAAACCAGAAAACGAACTCATGTTAACCCAGTAAACAAACAAAAAGATATGAAATAAATTAAAGTAATACAGCAACAAAAAGATATTAAATAAAGTAAAGTAGTACTTAGCTGTTCTTTGTATAAGAAGTAAAAAAAAGAAGTGAAGGGAGAGAGAGAACCGAGAGAAAGGAAAGTGAGCAGGAAAGAAGGAGAGGGAGAGATGAAGGCGAGGGTACGGAGACGGAAGCGAGAAAAGGAGGCGGAGGAGAGAGAGGGAAGGAGAGGCGAGGGGTCGGGAAGAGCGGGAGAAAGGAGAGAGCAGCGGTGCCAGTCGCGATATTGGTCGAGGCTGCGGCGGCGGGGTGATGGCTTGACCGTGGAAAAGGGGCAGATCCGACTGCTCAGGCGAGGGTTGGTGCCGGAGGAGCTAACCTCTGAAGGCACGTCCGGTCGTGGCTGAGTTGGGAACACGGGAAAAGCCGGCCGTTATGCTTGTATGGAGAGCAGGCACGGTGACTGGTGGGTCTGGAGGTCTCCTGCGGGTGGGGCGAGGTATGTGGTGACGCCGGAGGTGAGACAGATTTGGGACGATCGAGGCAGACAGGGAGCTAGGTGGTCGGATCTATGTCGCCGAAGATGGAGGTAGGTGTTGGTGGTGACTGTGTTGTTTTAACTTTTAGGTATTGGGAGGCGGCCGGTCGCGGTGGCGGCCGATCGTGGAGACGGAGGAGGAGGTCGTGTGTGTTGTTTTCTCTGGCTTGTTTGTTTCTGGTGGGGTGGTGGTTTTGGTGGTGGTGCGTGTGGGGCTTGGTCGAGTAGGCCGGTGGTGTTCAAGGCTTAGGTGGCCGGAGACTGGCGGCTCGACGGAGAGGAGATGGTGATGACGATGGTGGCAGTGTAGGCATGGCAGTGGTCTGTTGGATGGCCGGAAGATGTCGTGATGGCAAGGTCGGGTAGGGCTGTGACAATATGGGTGGCCGTGGCTGGCAAGGGGACTTGGGCGGTGGTTGGTGTGTCGGAGCATACTCGATGGTGAAGGACGAGTGGTGGAGACGATGGCCACGGCGGGATTTTTGTCTTGGCAGGGGACGATGAAGGGTGGTCGTCAATGGGCTGGAGGCAGCGGCTAGCTTGGTGTTTGTAGGTGGTGATGTTGTGGTGGTTATAGCGCTAGGGAAGGCGAGTGTGTACGGACACTTTGGTGGACAAGGGTTCACCCAAGGGTAGAGTCGATGGCGGTGCTGTCGGGACGACGACGCCAGGGATTAGAATAGGGTTAGATCTTGGGTTTGATTGTGTCGGGGTTTGTCCGACACAGGAAAAATATTATATGTGTAAAAATAGAATAAGATATGGACGGGAGGGGACATGGACACGGCGATGCACTCACGTTTGGTTGTGGTGGAGAAATATTGTAGAGTAATTTATGAAGGAAAAGTATATGGAGGCTACCCTATATATAGGGGAAAGAACTCCTAGTTGGATAAGCGATAGGAATGATTTAAATTCTTCAATAGATAAATCCTTATTTATTTTGAATCAATTCAAACTAATACAATCAAATCAAATCAAACTTTAAATCTAAATAGAATTTTTAATCTATATAAATCTTATCCTTAATTTGATATTTGTTAATCATATCTTTAAATAAATTATCAAGTCAGCCAAATCTAGTTGCATTTTAAATCTACCACCAAATAATTCAGGATATCTTTTTATAAATAATAATATTTAATTTCAAAAATTCCAAATAAATATTTAAATATTAATAGAAAAACTTCAAAATACCTTTTTAAAATATATTAAAATAAATAATAAAATTATTTTTGAAGATTTAAAATATCTACATGAATTAAATTTCATGTACTTGTATGCGAATAGGACATATTATTTACAAAATATTATTTCTTAAATTATCACATATACTTTTGCAATAAATAGAATAAAATAATGTTTTGACAATCATGACTATTTTAAAAATATATACTTATTTAAATTAAATATAGAAAGGCTATAATAAATCTTTTTATAAAAATATGTACCTCGTAGATACGTAGGCGCACTCGACGTACAAATACCAAAAATGAAAACCAATACCAAAATCTGAAGAAAAAAATTATAATAAAAATTTAGGGATCCTTTATTTATTCCCGGTGGGCGCCCGAGTGGTCAGGAGATCGATTCCCGGTGGGAGCGTTCGCCCAATTACCTTCTTTATATATATATATATATATATATATATATATATATATATATATATATATATATATATATATATATATATATATATATATATATATATTTTATATATATATATATACTTAAAATTTGGAGCTATCTGTCATGATGAGCACTCTTCCAGCGCACCGTCGAGTGTTACACTATATTAGGACACATGTATCTTACAGTGGTGTGTCTGCTATACTTGTTTTCTTTTTTCCTGGATGAGTCAGGTAGTCTGCAGGGAAGGTAAGTGATTGAATTTCTCAACTTGCATGTCTTAGTAATTAGGACTTGATAACCCTAGTTAGCTAATGTATCAAGCCGTACTCTTGTTTGGCTGTGATTGATGGATGGAGTCTTATCTTGTCTAGTCCAGCTTGTTTATTTCAATTTCTAGATTCACACTTGTACTTGCACATGATTTTCCTCATGCCATGCTCACATGCTCAGTTTCCTTGACATCTTACTATTCCTGTTCACATGTCTGATTTTACTACTTGTCTTACATGCTCATTTTTATTACATGCTTACATGCTCAGTTTCACCCTTACATGTTCACATGCTTTCTCTTACATATTTCCAGTTTTCTTTCATATACACTGTGGTACCTTTATTTATTTTATGCTTGCTTTTACTGCTTTACTTTAGTATAAATATGATTTGCATGCTAGTTTTAGTACCTAGTTTGGCTTCCTTTGTGGTACTTGTTATCTAGGGTCTGACCCTATTGGTTTTGTTTGGTCGAATTTGGTAGAGATGTCCGGGGATCTTCTATACCTTCCACTCGATGGTGACTACCTGGAGCACCAGAGTACTTGAGTGGGTTTCTTTTATTTTATGCCCACTAGTTTCTGTACATATACTTTTGAGGCTTTTCGCCACCGAGCAGTTGTTTAGCTCGTGTTTGGACTTGAGATTTAACCTACGGGTTTAGACATGATTTACATATTCTAGACTAGAGCTTATGATGTATGACTATTACTCTTACTAGTTCTTCACTGTATTACTAGCTTCATGATCATTGATATATGATAGTTTGGGATGATTTACTGTTTTATATTCCAGATGATCATTCTTGTACATTATTTACTGCATGTAATAGAGATTCCTAGGATTCTTGACCTAGGATTGCATGTTGGATTGTAGTAGCGACCCCCATTTATATAGCTTATACGTTATTTTGGAGTACTGGAATACTTTGGTATATGTAGCTGGCCTGGTCCGTCCCTACTTGCCAGTATTTTGGTTCTGGGGCGTAATGAATCAATATAGAATGACGGGTGTGTTAGGAGCAAGAATAATAATCATGGCCATGACTAGTGAACATTCTTGTGTCCTGTGACACGCGCTATGTTGAATAGGTCCTCGTGTTGGGGTGTACCAACACTTAGAGTTATTCAGAGACAATAACGCAAAAAGGTTTACAAACAACCAAACAAGTGATCTAGTCCATATATGATAGACGGATCAAGGAGTATGATATAACGACTTAGAGCAAGCCATGAACAGGGCGTGAGTGCATACGCACTACGATTCGAGCTCGAGTAAAGACTTATGATATCTATGAGAATATTTTAGTCAAATAGCCTAACATATGGTATAATAATTAAGAACAAAAAGCTAATAAATGTATTTATAAATGCATAATTATAAGTTTCTAAAGTTAGAAAGAAGCACAAAAATCTTGCAAAAAAGACTTAGTAAAACAACTAAAAAACCATAAAATTTGGCCTAAAATAGCCCTGGTGTTATACTGGGTAGTATATTACCAGACTAACAGAATCAAAATCATGTTCTTTACAAAAATTATTTTAGCAATAAAATCTTCGTTTTAACTCTGATTTTAAGTTTTCAAAGGTAAAATTGGATGAAATCAAATTTATGACATGATGGGCATATTTTTTAACCAAATTCAAAATTTATACAAGGGTTATATCAGTTTATCAAAAAAAAAAAATTTAGTGTCAAAACATGTGACATAAGGTGTCAGGCTCGATTCGTTGGATCGAATCAAGCATTCTTCTACCAAAGTTGTCCTAGCACGACACTAGTGACATAAGACACTAAGAAATTCAACAAACCATGGTCATTAGCAATAAAAACATATATATGCACAAAAATCCCTTTATATACATAAATAACCTACATGCATGGATCCCTAGTGGCGTGAGGGTGTGTGTGTGTCGTATGTACAACAAATTGACAAGAAAATGAAGCCAAGGCACATCCTCTATATGTGTTCAAGATGTATTTGCCTCGAGTTATGCTCTTGCGTGTCTACGACTTGGTATCGGGCTTCAAGTCCTTCTCCAGACCGGTCCTGATGGATGCAAGCCTCACACTTCTCGCCACAACTCTTCTTAGGGCTGGTCAAATCTGGGGTAAGCTCTCATGGTGAGATTAAAAGAGAAGTGAGAGAGAGAGAGAGAATCTAGAGATGGGTCAGAAGGCTCTTTGAAAAGAAAAAGAGGATAGAGAAAGAAAAGAAAAAAAAGATTTAAAGAGAGTTAGCTCACTTATATAACTCAAGGGAAATAAAATACGACCGTTCGATCTCGATCAAATGATCAGAAAGAAGCTTATTGGACAAGTTTCTACTTAGACAGTATATTGGGCGGTATGCCTGTCGGTATACTGCTGGCTTGGAAATTTACCGAAAAGCTTGGGTCTGGATTTTTATTCTACTTTGATCCTAGTTTGGGGTCTATGGTTTGCTTGACATTGGTTTCTACAAGTACGAGGTGGTCTATAAATTAAATTGGTTATACAAAATGCCAAAAGACTCAATTAGTTACATAGGTTATAATTCCAAATCGAATACTAGATATCGTTCAAGTATCCCACTCTCGTCAAAATTGGATATCGCTCGAATATCCCACTCTCGTGATACTGCAGCATGAAAATCGATAAAACTCTAAGGAACTAACCCTATACTAGAAAACATGTAAATTTAGATAAATTTTGAACTATGAAATACACTATAATTATTTTTTACGAAAAACATTTAAATACCAGTATATATATGTATGTGTGTATGTGTGTGTGTGTGTGCATCAACTAGAGCTTCTTTTGGGGGTACTTGCATCTTGACAGTTTTAACAAAGTAGGTTGGCTTGTATATTAGGTAAAGAGAAGGGAACGATAGCACGGGAGGACTAATACCATCAAAGATGTCGTCGAGCAGATTCTGGAGTTCCCCACACTCTGGTCAGTGGATGCTCCTTATCCACTACATAAACTTAAATGATATTTCTTTTTCCATGTTGCATAAACTTGTTGTCTTTTGTATTTGATGAGCTAATGCACTTTACGTTCAACCTCATTCTGGAATATGTTTTTAGGGACTATAGACTATATTATTTGTAATATATTTTTCTTTCCTATGAATCGAGATTCATATTGTGATAGCTTGACTGTAGGACTGCATGTTACTAGTATACAACTTATACATATCATCTTAGGTTGGTGTTCATATTGTGTGTAAATGGCCATCATCACGTATTTGATGTTGGAAAAAAAGTGAATGTATATTTGTAATAATAATAATATTAATTATTTTCTATCAACGAATCTTTGAAGAGGTATACGAATCTATTTATTGGAAATGTGTGTCCTTTCCATCGTGTCTCTTTATTTCTATAAATGCACAAGTGTTTGGAGCATTCATTCATTCAATCAATAACATTAATTAGTCTAAGAGAGAGAGAGAGACAACCAACGTTACTTCGACAAGTTCCTACAGTATGAAGTGCTTGTAACACCCAGTTTCTAAAATGAGGGTAATTTTGAAATTTTGTGTTTAATTTATTTAATTATGGTATTTAAATAATAATATAATTTTTGGTGATTTTTAATTATTTTTTTAAAACTATTTAAAAATTATGACTTGTGATTTGGTGTGCAGCTAGTGAAATCGTAGAGACTGACTGCCCTAGAGCCTAGCTATGTGATTAGGATGTTTCATTTATTATTTTTAGCCTAGGAGTAATTTGGTCATTTTGACTTATTAGAATTTTTAATTTATTTATTGGATTGATGGTTGTTGGTTTTGATTTTTGCTAGTTGTGACATAAGAGACTAACCTAGATGTTGACTCTAGTTAAGGTGACTTGATTAGCATGGTGAGACCCTAATCTAACGTAAGTCGACTTGGTTTTGACTTGAGTGATTAAGCTCTTGAGAAATTAGGAAGGATCTATTTGTTGGACTTAAGGCTAAGGTAGAGAGCCCATTTCTCATGTGACTTGGCCTATGGCCCATGACTTGTAATCCTAACCCTAATTTTCACTCATTAGGACCAGCCATAGGGCTCCCCTCCCTATAAATAATCTTCTCCTTGTTCTTGCCTCTTTTATTTTTTTTCTCAAGCTTTGAAGAAAGAGGTATAGCCATCTTCCCCAATCCATAACTTTCCCATTTTAACTCCTTTTTGGCTCAAACCACTTGCATTGGATTCTAATTGTCTCCCTCTTGCTGTTCATGGAGGATAATCTCAAGTTTGGACCAATTTGGAGAGTTTGGCTAACAAGGAGAAATCCTCTTTTTTGGAGCTTTTTATTGGAATTTTAACATATAGGTAAATCCCAATTCTCTCCACCAAATTTTATTTTCTTTGCATGGATAGGAAGCCCTAGGAGTCCCCTAGCTGCTAGCATAGGTGTGGTGTCGAGTCGTGTCAATTTGGTGTCCGTATCGGACACGTATCAGCTTGTTTGTTAAGTGTTTGTTTATTTGCCACAAAGGGTTTAAACTTGATATTTTTGGAAAGTGTTTAAATAGATTTGTTGTATTATATATATATATATATATATATATATATATATATTGAATTCATGCTTGACTGAGCACATTTCAGGACACTGTTCGTGTCCATTTTGGACACGAACTCGCCCACAGGACACTGCACAGGGGAGTACAGTGCTCCCCTGCTACTCGAGTGTCCTAACAGGCACGACACGACACCTCGACACTTGAAACTTTGTGTAGAGGAGGGGGCCATGTCTGACATACCCCTCCCCAAGTTTCGTGGCCTCTTGTGTCATGTCGGACAAGATATATAGCCTGCACTGATTCGTGCACTGTGCACACACGCAAAAATTCGCGTCTAATACGACCCTTTAACTCAGACACGACACGACTTGGATACTTAACTATGACACTGACACAAAGGCCTACTCTGGGCGAACCCATGTGCATGACCACGACACACCTCGTGCCCTGTGTCGCGAGCACGAGGCTTCGTCCTCGCCGTACGATACTGCCGTGTCAGTTTCAGTGTTTGGGTATTTTGATTTGATTGGACACGTTCGTGTCCTATTTTTGGACACGATACAGCATGGTTGACACGTACACGTGTAATAGTTTATTTACCAACCTTTTGTTTGCAATGTATTGGATTTTTATTATGTTTTCGAGTTTGGATTCGGGTTTTGTTTCGATTCTCTGATACATGTTCCAGTTTGAAAATTTCTGAACTTGATTCCTTGTTTTAAACTGAAGTTTGGTGTTTAAATTGACATGTCGATTCCTACAAATGTTTATTAGGCTTCTGCAATGTTGAGTCTTGGGTTGGTGTTAGGAATTTGGTTCTCGAATTGGGTTTGGTATATTGTTGAACTGTTTGGGTTAACTGTCATCAGTTCCCAGGTTTCCTGAGAACTTATATTTTAGGTATATGCATGTTTATATGTAAAATGATGTCTGTGCTTAGGGTTGTATTCAAATTATACTTTTGGAGTCATATCACACTGTTCACTGTTCCATTTCCTGAAAGCTGAGAATTTATTTCCTATTTGTAAACTGAAAAATTGGTGTTGATTGGTTAATACCTTGATTTTGATTTTCATAGATAACTGAGGAACTATGTTCCCAACTAAAATCTGTAAACCTGAGGGTAGGTTTCACATTGATTGGTTTGTTTGACTGTCAATTGGTTTGTTGATATCCTGAGAATTACACTCACACACCTGTGCAATTCCTCACACATATATTCCTGTCACTCAGTCACACAGGTTTCGATTTAATGTACACACACATGAGCACACACCTATATACTTGTTTGTGAATTTCAATGGTTAAATTGAGTTTTCAAAATAGGAGAAGGTTTCTGTATCAGTCGGGTTTTGTAGTTTATGTTTATTTTGAACTGAGTTAATATTTATGAAATTGGTTCCTGAGATTCAATGAACTATGTTTAAACAGTTTGCATATGTTAAATTCTTGAGTTAGTTGATAACTGAGTCCTAAGGTTTAAATAACTGGATTAATATTGTGTCTTGGGACTGGAAAGTATAGGGTAAGCTAAGATTTCAGTTATGATTTAATAGGGCTTTGATTTGCAATGTGGAATGTGTAAACTGAATTGATGTTAATTTTATGACACATGATTAGTGTTGTTAAATATTGGGTTATAGTTGTGTTAGGAATTGGATATTGGTTTTCAAATGGGTTGGGACTGCTGTATGTATCTGCCCTCTAAAATCAGAGTTTTCCATTTCCTTAACCCCTTTGACACTCTTCATTTTCCTGGGATTAAACCCATTTTCCTGAGATTATGTACATACCACTGATTTTCTATTTCATAAATTCTATGTTTCCATTCACCATTGACACACATATTGGTTCAGTTCTGTTTGACACATTAGATTGCACTTTACATTGTTAACTAATAGTACAAACTATCATTGCTGAGAATACCCTACAACCCTCACATGTACCACCTACACACACATTCCTTAACTTGTTTTTCTTGTCACAGACACATGTGTACTTTTTTGAAAACTGAAATGAATTGGTTGAATGTACACACTATTCACTGTTGGATGTTAGTTGTGTTAGAAATGGGATGATGTGGTTTCAATTTGGTTGAAGTTTTGTCATGAAACTGTCATTCATTTTAATGTCTGGGAATGCGATTTTCTGATAAATCTTGCATTGATATCATGAACACAGCTCACTGGAAATACCTGTCACTTAATCTCCTATGACACATTGCACACACACAATTTCATATATAAACACACACACACAAAGGCATGTAGGACTGGATATGGGGCAAACATTTGACAGGATTTGGGAGCATAAGGGGATAGTTCTAGGACTGATATTTGGGGCAGTCATGTGTGGGTTTGTTTGGTGCTGATATGGTGGTCAATGTAAACTGTTTTGGGACAGCCAACAAGGGGTTTA
Source organism: Iris pallida (assembly GCA_029216955.1). Lineage (NCBI taxonomy): Eukaryota > Viridiplantae > Streptophyta > Magnoliopsida > Asparagales > Iridaceae > Iris > Iris pallida. The sequence continues at coordinate 10,429,444 of JANAVB010009399.1, forward strand.
AGGGGGTATATTGGGGACTGAATTGGGGCTATTATTGGATAGCATATGGGGATGTATGGGCAGGTTTACACACATGCTAGTATCCCCACACACCTTACACTATGGCACCCTCTACACACATATGTGGACACACACATGCACATGCCCCATTGACACTACTATTCATCACCCACAACACTGTATTCCTCACACATTCACTGACACACACATGCCTAAACACATATGTACACTCACATTTTACTTGATTTCATTTTCCTCTCTATCTCTATGTGCAGGTATATCATATATATAATGTGAGTATATATATATTTCTATACATATATGTGTATATAGATATGTATATATGTGGGTACAAAGATATATGGCCTAGTGTTGGTTTCTCTTTTCATGTACACCTCCATGTTCACACACACACATAGCATTACATGCTAGTTCCCCTTCTAACTTCCTCTTATTGTATAATGTTGTAAATATATGAAATCCTATATACATATAGCTACATATAAATTCCATGATAAGTAGCTAAATATGAATGTGTCTTGATGTGTGGCTTGTGTTTGGCTTGTATAGCCTTAGGATTGGTGTGTGATTGCTAGACTAGGCTTGGTTAGGCCTAATGAGACTTGCTGGGGTTTAGGAGTGGCCTAGTTGACCTAGTTTGACTAGTGTAGTTGACTGAAGTTGACCAAGTGTTGATTTTAGTCTAGTTTGGCCTAGACAGCATGCAGATGCATTGTAGATTACATTTATCATTCCCTGTGTACATCTTGACTTGTGTTGCTCTAACTAGGAGTCAGGTACATCATCTCGGACAGTACATTTACTTCAGATATTCAGATATCAGGCGAGTACATTCTCTGATCGTTTCATACTTGCTAGAACGTCTATTCTTGCCATAGATTAATTTACTTGATGCTGACACATTGGTAACACGGATTGGTACTATATGGATCTTCTTTTGTGATGTTATCTCCTTGTGTTCACTAAATACATATTGTGATGTGCGTTTCACTAACATATTGTATTTATTGAATACCTAATCATTGTACACTCATTGTGCATATTGTACTCTCATTATCACATTGAGCTCTATTGTACAAGCCTTGTACAAGCCATTGTATAAGGTAACGTAAATGAATTGGATCCTTGTGTATTGATTGGGGAGGGAGAGTGGAAATAGTTATGTGATCAATCCTATTGTATAAGAAATTATATATGTCCATTGTACACCCACGTACAAAGGAGTCACATTTTATTGTATAACCTAACCCGTTTACATAACCATATTGTACTCTAAATCACATGTTGCTTACAGTTCTTACTTATCATATATAGATATTTTCTATTATCATATCCTCCTATTTTTTATATACATCTTCTTTCAGCATTTTATGTATCTTACTCTATTGCACGTTATATTTTCTAACCTGTTTTGATCTGCGTGAGATGTATTATGCTCGCTCCCGTCCTGACTGGACCTGTTAAAAATTTTATAGAGGATGATGAGGAACCCTATACCCCTTACTTTGGAGCTTGCCTAGATAACACTCGCGACCTGGACCCCAGGGGAGGTTCAAGCAGCTGCTGAGGATGATACCCTTGCTTAGTGTAGATAGCTTAGATTGTTCTTTCTTTCATGTTTAGTTGTTGTCCTTATCTTTCAGAGTTCTATATTTAGAGATGTTGAGACTGGTAGTTGTAGAGACGTGTTATTTCTGCTGTACCTCAGTTAAGGATTTCTTTTTCTATTTCCATCGTGCTACATTCTACCTTAGTTTGTGATTGAGTTGTACCTCTGTGTTGGACTCCTTTTTGGAGAGTATTCATATTATGCTAGTTATAGTTCATGACCTAGAACAGCGTTCTACCGCCGACACTGCGGCGTAGGCTGGGAGCTGTTACGTACTCGTACCCTCACGGTGGGTACGGATCGTGACACGTTTTTAGTGGTGGCCCATGTAGGTCGAGTTTATGTAGTGGCATTCGAACTAGAGTATCACTACAGCCTGCTGCAGGATTAGGATATTTTTGAAGGTACTCAATCACACTAGGAAAACTCCTTATCAGATTCCTTTTATCTAAATTGCTGCTTATTGTCTTCCCTTGAATATAACTGTCCTCCTTTGATTTTTGCTTCATTTCCAGTAATTGCTTCTTGTTTGATCTGTCTTCGTGATGGTTATGGAGACATGATCTCATCGCTCTGGTCCGGGGAATAGTATCGAGAGGCTGGCCACCTCTCGTCCTGTTCATCAGGGCCTCGAGACCGCAGTTTCCGTTGTGCCGACTCAAGTTGGCGTTTCTGTTACATAGGAGGTGCACCTCCGTCTGTATAGAGACTTTTTTCGTCATTTTCAATTTCTCTCAGCAGCAGAGGTACCTGTAGCATCAGCAGCAGACCAAGGGAAACTAGCAGGGCGAGCTATCGTCAAGACAGTCGAGGATGCACAGACCATTGGAGATCTTGCTGCAAATTCCGTTCTTCTCGATTCCATTCCCGTAATTGTCTTTTATAACTACCTTGAAATCCGATTCCATCTGTCTTTGCTGATTGATTAATTTTGTCATGTTGCTCTTTTGTTATGTTTGTTTTTCTTCTGAGAAAATTATATGGGCTAGGTCACCTCAGTTATGGGATCTAGAATCTTCGATAGTCGTGTTAGTTGGCATAGTGAGGACATGTAGTCAGATTTTGGATGTATTTCTCGGGTATGGGAATTTAAGGTTTTTGCCGTCGCATGCGGCAATACGAAAATTTTAAATGCCATGAACCTAAAGGTACGTACCTTAGTCAAGGACTCTGTGATTATCGTAGCCTTGCTCACTAGCATGATGAAGACTCTGGACAACATGATTTTGGACAGACGCATATGATTAACAGATTGTATCTTGAGAAGGTTTTAAACATCATACCCTTTTGATTGTTATAAATGACTTAGGAGTATGGATATTTTAGTTTGTAGAGCTTATTCATAGGTAGTTCCTTCATAATATAATGATATGATAACTTGTAGAGTGCCTGTGCCCTGGGGATGATAGTTAGCATTGGTATTAGAATAGTAACCCAGTGTAGGTGGTTCCCATGTTATTTATAATAACAACCAGTTACGTATAGGATGTTAGTATGCCTTGCAGCCTATATGATTTAATAGGGCTTTGATTTGCAATGTGGAATGTGTAAACTAAATTGATGTTAATTTCATGACACATGATTAGTGTTGTTAAATATTGGGTTATAGTTGTGTTAGAAATTGGATATTGGTTTTCAAATGGGTTGGGACTGCTGTATATATCTGCCCTCTAAAATCCGAGTTTTTCATTTCCTTAACCCCCTTTGACACTCTTCATTTTCCTGAGATTAAACCCATTTTCCTGAGATTATGTACATTCCACTGATTTCCTATTTCATAAATTCTATGTTTCCATTCACCATTGACACACACATTGGTTCAGTTCTGTTTGACACATTAGATTGTACTTTACATTGTTAACTAATAGTACAAACTGCCATTGCTGAGAATACCCTACAACCATCACATGTACCACCTACACACACATTCCTTAACTTGTTTTTTCTGTCACAGACACATATGTACTTTTCTGAAAACTGAAATGAATTGGTTGAATGTACACGCTATTCACTGTTGGCTGTTAGTTGTGTTAGAAATGGGATGATGTGGTTTCAATTTGGTTGAAGTTTTGTCATGAAACTGTCATTCATTTTTAATGTCTGGGAATGCAATTTCCTGATAAACCTTGCATTGATATCCTGAACATAGCTCACTGGAAGTACCTGTCACTTAATCTCCTATGACACATTGCACACACACAATTTCATATATAAACACACACACACAAAGGCATGTAGGACTGGATATGGGGGCTAACATTTGACAGGATTTGGGAGCATAAGGGGATAGTTCTAGGACTGATATTTGGGGCAGCCATGTGTGGGTTTGTTTGGGGCTGATATGGTGGTCAATGTAGACTGTTTTGGGACAGCCAACAAGGGGATTAAGGGGGTATGTTGGGGGCTGAATTGGGGCTATTATTGGACAGCATAGGGGGATGTATGGGCAGGTTTACACACATGCTAGTATCCCCACACACCCTACACTATGGCACCCTCTACACACATATGTAGACACACACATGCACATGCCCCATTGACACTACCCTTCATCACCCACAACACTGTATTCCTCACACATTCACTCACACACACATGCCTAAACACATATGTACACTCACATTTTACTTGATTTCATTTCCCTCTCTATCTCTATGTGCAGGTATATCATATATATAATGTGAGTATATATATATATATATATATTCCTATACATATATGTGTATATTGATATGTATATATGTGGGTACAAAGATATATGGCCTAGTGTTGGTTTCTCTTTTCATGTACACCTCCATGTTCACACACACACATAGCCTTACATGCTAGTTCCCCCTCTAACTTTCTCTTATTGTATAATGTTGTAAATATATGAAATCCTATATACATATAGCTACATATAAATTCCATGATAAATAGCTAAATGTGAATGTGTCTTGATGTATGGCTTGTGTTTGGCTTGTATAGCCTTGTGATTGGTGTGTGATTGCTAGACTAGGCTTAGTTAGGCCTAATGAGACTTGCTGGGGTTTAGGAGTGGCCTAGTTGACCTAGTTTGACTAGTGTAGTTGACTGGAGTTGACCAAGTGTTGACTTTAGTCTAGTTTGGCCTAGACAGCATGCAGATGCATTGTAGATTACATTTATCATTCCCTGTGTACATCTTGACTTGTGTTGCTCTAACTAGGAGTCAGGTACCTCATCTCGGACAGTAGATTTACTTCAGACATTCAGATATCAGGCGAGTACATTCTCTGACCGTTTCATACTTGCTAGAACGTGTATTCTTGCCAAAGATTAATTTACTTGATGCTGACACATTGGTAACACGGATTGGTACTATATGGATCTTCTTTTGCGATGTTATCTCCTTGTGTTCACTAAATACATATTGTGATGTGCGTTTCACTAACATATTGTATTTATTGAATACCCTTATCATTGTACACTCATTGTGCATATTGTACTCTCGTTATCACATTGAGCTCTATTGTACAAGCCATTGTATAAGATAACGTAACTGAATTGGATCCTTGTGTATTGATTGGGGAGGGAGAGTAGAAATGGTTATGTGATCAATCCTATTGTATAAGAAATTGTATATGTCCATTGTACACCCACGTACAAAGGAGTCTCATTTTATTGTATAACCTAATCCGTTTACATAACCATATTATACTCTAAATCACATGTTGCTTACAGTTCTTACTTATCATATATAGATATTTCCTATTATCATATCCTCATGTTTTTCATATACATCTTCTTTCAGCGTTTTATGTATCTTACTCTATTGCACGTTATATTTTCTAACATCTTATGATCTGCGTGAGATGTATTGTGTTCGCTCCCGTCCTGACTGGACCTTTTGAAAATTTTACAGAGGATGATGAGGAACCCTGCACCCCATACTTTGGAGCTTGCCTAGATGACACTCGCGACCTGGACCCCAGGGGAGGTTCAGGCAGCTGCTGAGGATGATACCCTTGCTTAGTGTAGATAGCTTAGATTGTTCTTTCTTTCATGTTTAGTTGTTGTCCTTATTTTTCAGAGTTGTATATTTAGAGATGTTGAGACTGGTAGTTGTTGAGACATGTTATTTCTGCTGTACCTCAGTTGAGAATTTCTTTATCTATTTCCATCGTGCTACATTCTACCTTAGTTTGTGATTGAGTTGTACCTCTGTGTTGGACTCCTTTTTGGAGAGTATTCATATTATGCTAGTTATAGTTCATGACCTAGAACAGCATTCTACCGCTGACACTGCGGCGTAGGCTGGACGCTGTTACGTACTCGTACCCTCACGGTGGATGCGGGTCGTGACAGTACTGCTACCAAAGGAAAGAACCGTTGTATCCTGAGAGACTAATCGCCATTAAACCGTAAGCACCAGTGCGGAGCGAATATTGTCTTAAGGACATTGAACCATGTTCAAGCCCCCGGTATCATTTATTTATTTTATTTATATTTTAATTTCAGAGTCTAAATACAGAGTTGGAACTATTTCTACTAACAATCTTAAGACAATATTCTTTTTTTTTCTTTTCACTACTCTGTATTAGATTCGGAAATAGTATTTGCTCGCTGTCAGCTGCCTTTGGTTTTAATTCATAGACATATTAGTTAACATTTGGATTAATTCATGGTGTAATTCCATGTTGGTTCTATAGTTGGCTTTTAAGAACTTTCTGTAAAGCAGAGACCATTCAACATGCAATTTAAATAAACTAAATACAGAGTTGGAACTATTTCTGCTAACATTTGATTTCTTAGTATGGGAGCGGAATATGACAATTCTTGCTGGTAAACTTGTCGATTTTGATATTGTACGATGTCGTCTTTAATCTACGTTAGCAGATCTAACCTTCAACTATGATATCAGTAAGGAGATCGAGATGCCTTGGACACGCAAATCATAGCAAGAAGAAGAAAAACAAATATAAAATATATCCATAGAAAACATCAAATTTACATGGAAACCCTAAAACCAAAAAGACATGGGAGAACAAAACAATTCACCAAAAATGTTGTGGAGTACGTACTTAAGATTGATGTTGAGGCATTGTTGAAAATATGGTGAAATCCAAACTAGAGAATTTTTTTATTATTTCTTTGATTAACTTTTTTTTTTTAAGTTTTAAATTCTCATACATTATTAATAACTATTATATTTCAAGCTTACTAATATGGTAGCTCATGTTCTAGCTGCCGATTCTATTTCTTCTTCTCAATCGGATTCTATTCAGATGCATAAGAATCCGCCTCTTCGTATTATGGCTCATATCAAGCATGATATAGCCAAAGCAGTCTTTTTTTCATGAATGAAATTTAATTTCCTTTTCGAGAAAAAAAAAAACTATTATACGGATTCGCTGTTCACCAACTGCCATATGATAGAACCGAGTGAATAATTTCTCGAAGGTTGGGCAAGATAGACCCACAAAACCAGACCGATTGCCTTGGTAACGTGGCAGTCAATGTAGGAAAAAGAACTGGGGCTATTAAATGACTTGTGGGTGTTGCGTGTAAACATATAGGAGATCCCCTGGCCACCCATTATCCGTTTAATTATGTGGACATAAGAAGAAGACGGAGTTGAGAGAGTAGCTAGAAGAGAAGAGGAGAGCAGTCTGCTCAAATAAAGAGGAAGGACCCCCAACATCTATCTACAGTTCATAGTCATAGTAAGAAGGAGACCAGTAGAAGGGAGAAAAAATGTTAGTAGTATCTCAATATCCATCCTCCTCTTCTCTCTCCTTCCTCTCATCCCTCTCTGTTGCTGGACCAATCCGTTCCTCTAGTACTAAACTTCCAATCACCAACCTACCACTAGCTCCCCCCTTCACTCTCAGCAATAGAACAAGTAGACGAGGATCCGGAGCATGCAGAGCTTCCGCTGCAGCAGTAGAGGATGCCACTGATAAAGAAGAGGCGCTACTAGAACCGGAAGCATGTGAAGGAGCTGGAGCAAAGGAGGAAGAGGACAAGTACGACTGGAGGGAGGAATGGTACCCTCTCTATCTCTCCGACCATGTTCCCGAGGACGCGCCTCTCGGCCTTACGGTGTTCCACAAGCAGATCGTGCTCTATAGGGATGGACAAGGCATCATGCGATGCTACGAGGATCGATGCCCCCATCGGTATACCTACTGATAACTGTATCGATCTTGTCCATGCAGCATGCATGCAGACGAGCTTATATATTATTTATTTATTGGTTGGTTGTTGTTGTAGTAAATTAAATTGTCGTAGTTTTGCAATTCCTTCAGATTGGCCAAGCTCTCGGAGGGTCAGATCACCGACGGCAGGTTGGAGTGCCTCTACCACGGCTGGCAATTCCAAGGGGACGGCCAATGTGTAAACATACCCCAGGTCTATCATCTATTATCTCTACTAGTATATATGTTTCGTGTAAGAGTATAGTTATTTGTGTACTGTTAGTTATAATATGTACCTGTTTCAATCATGTATTTCTCCACGTAAAAATCAAATATTGAAAATTTTATCTAGGTCGAAATCTATGTTCACAGACTCAGATATGATATGGCACGGTAAGGATACAACACGCACGATATCTATTTTGGTGTGTCCTAGTGAAACGTTTGTTAGTCCCGGGACGTAATTTTCGATGGAAAACTGAGAAATGAAACGATTGTAAAAACAACGTTTCGACGTAACACTTCAAAGAAGGTGCACAACAGAGATCCTTGGAGGATTCTGGGTTACAAAAATCTAAAAAGATTTCGTAACAGCAGCAAACGAATGTAATTCTTCTAAAAAGAATGTACAAATCGAACTGCTAGCAGCAGCAGCGATGGTCCACTAACAGTTTCTGATTAGATCAGAACTGTTCTCGTTCAGAACGAGTTGAAGTGGATGACAGGCGATGAAGCGGATGGAAGAACAGCCTGCTGGGGTGAATTATCACCGACGCTCAAATCTTGATTCGTCCCACACGAACAGCTTCCAGGAACCAGCAAGTACGACGGAGAACTTTGGAACACTCCGCTCTTCTGACTCGTCGGATGGCACACGGACTCCTGCGGTAAGTGGCGCTGGTGCTCTGCTTCTCTTCTTTCTCAAACTCTATGGAATTCGTAAGGAATGTGTTATGAATACTTGTATTCTGAGAGAGAGAAGAAAACCTTATATAGGTCCGCTCTGTAACTGCCCAGTTAGTAGAACGTTCGGAACGTGGAAAACACCGCTCCAAACGTGCTGTAACCGCTCAAATTGTGCACAGACACGATCTAAGCCAACTGGCGCACATCGTGCGCCACCTGCGCAACTTGTGTCACGACCCGCACCCTGATTAGGGGCACGAGAAGTGGTTACGTCCAGCCTACGCCGCAGCATCGGCGGTAGAACGCTGTCTAGGTTGTCTACAAAACTACACTAAACAGATAAAGGTACCTGTACAGTATATACACTCCGAATGGAGGTGTCATAGCAATACTGTCTCAATCACATAAACAAACTAGGATAGATAGTACGAGAGAAAATATGATAGATGAAGCAGAAAATAAGTTCGAGATCCACACAAGTCCAAGACTAAACATAACATCACAGAATATAATATAATACTACAGTCTGAAAAGTACTAGCTGGCTCGCAGGCCAGGCAAACCTAACTAAACTATACTACTCAGGGTGAGCAAAGTCTAGTGGCTCTACTAACAAGCCACGGTCCAAGTCTACTCTATCTAACCCGACCCCATAGTAGGTCGGACAATCAGCCTCTGAATCATCTGTAATATATCATAACGGTATCCTGTCAGGAAAATGAGCAAGTACAAACACCAACAGCAGTTCCATGTGAATTGACAAATACTATAAGAGACAGTATAATGAAATACAAGACAAAGATATAGGCGACTTGGGAACCATTCGAAAGCCGAGTTACAACCCTTAAACCAAACAAGGACCGGGGTTGTAACCCTTCTTCCAAACAGGACTTAGTCTCAAATCATGGTACAGTATAAAGGCATGTAGAACATGTGAGTGACTGAATATCATAGCATGGTGAGAAAGTACTGAATGTAGAACAGAACATGATATATGATAAGATAAGTAAATATAAAATGTGCCTTGAATTATTAGAGCGTTATGTGATCGGCTTTGGGTAAGTGACAGGACAGGTTATCCACTTGGCTCGGCAATCCGCGGTAACCTCAACGGAGAGACATGCCGGCCAACCTGGATAACGAGCACACGGAGGAATCTGCTACACCCTACGTGAGGTGAGGGTGGCGCTAGCAAAATAGTGACAGGGAGGCTTTGATCACATAACCCCTAATAATTCCCCCATCCCCGAATAGTAACATGGATCCGGACATGGCACGTCATGACACGGATTCAAAAGCAGGTGATCAGCCCACTCCCAAATCAATGTCTATACAAGTACAGGAAACACGGAAATATCTCATACCCATATACCAAGAAAGTCCAGGAATAACATCTCATGCCAGGATCCGACGTATACTAGTCCGTGAACTATCGTGTCGAGAATCAAGTAAGACACTACAACTGAATCGGATATAGTAGATATCAAGACAATGAAAACTATCAGTGAATGTACTCGCCTGTGGTCCTGAGCTGATAAGATGAACAAACGCTCAGAGTAATCACAGACCTAAAGATGAGATACTACAAGTCAAAACATGGTTTAATAATAAAATAAAAGCTAATCTAATCATGATATGCAAGTCTAAGTCAAAACTAGGTCAAACTAAGTTACACCAAGCTAAACTAGGTCACACTGAGTCACTCTAAGTCCTGTCAAGTCAATCTAGGTCAAATCAAGTTATATCAAGTCTATCTAAGCCTAACCAAGTCAATCCTAGGTCATACTAGTCAAATGTTGACCAACAGTTGACTTTTGGTCAACTGGTCAACTCTAGTTTGGATTTGGTGAAATCTAGACAAAGTGTTGACTTACGGTTGACTTTTGGGTAAAAAGTCAACTCTGGGTCAACCGAGCCAAAATCGGCTCAAATATGACATTTGTGGGGTGTACCCAACATGCCACCCAAGTTTCAAGTCAATCCGACTACCCGAACTCTGATTCATTCTCAAACTCCTATTCTCCTCCTCATTCTCCTTCCCATTCTCCTTCCTATTCTCCTTCCTATTTCCTATTCTCCTTCCTCATTCTCCTTCCCATTCTCCTTCCTATTTCCTATTCTCCTTCCTCATTCTCCTTCCTATTTCCTATTCTCCTTCCTCATTCTCCTTCCCATTCTCCTTCCTATTTCCTATTCTCCTTCCTCATTCTCCTTCCCATTCTCCTTCCTATTTCCTATTCTCCTTCCTCATTCTCCTTCCTATTTCCTATTCTCCTTCCTCATTCTCCTTCCCATTCTTCTCATTCTCCTTCCTATTTCCTATTCTCCTTCCTCATTCTCCTTCCCATTCTCCTTCCTATTCTCCTTCCTATTTCCTATTCTCCTTCCTCATTCTCCTTCCCATTCTCCTTCCTATTCTCCTTCCTATTTCCTATTCTCCTTCCTCATTCTCCTTCCCATTCTTCTCATTCTCCTTCCTATTTTCTATTCTCCTTCCTCATTCTCCTTCCCATTCTCCTTCCTATTTCCTATTCTCCTTCCTCATTCTCCTTCCTATTTCCTATTCTCCTTCCTCATTCTCCTTCCCATTCTTCTCATTCTCCTTCCTATTTCCTATTCTCCTTCCTCATTCTCCTTCCCATTCTCCTTCCTATTTACAAATACACACACACACATATATATATATCTGGACACTCTCACACACACACACACGCATACTTACAGACAACACAACACACACCAATACATAAATAAATATACACACATAAATACACATGTATATATATATATATATATGTATATATATATATATATATACCACTCTCAAAAGAATTAAATCCTAATAAATCCTTAACCTATTTTTCTATGGAAAACCTACAAGTTGTGGGCAAATGGAAGAGAATCTTCTCCTCTCCATTTAATGTGGAAGAACTATATGCAAAAGAGAATTAATGGAGGAAATAAAATCATACCTAAGAGGAGGTTGGAGGAAAAGCTTGGAAAGAAAGAAATGAATTTGGAAGAGAGAGAGAGTGTGTAGCTTAGTGAAGAAGAAAGAGAGGGGGGGGGGGGCTAGTCATGGTCGGCCAAGCATGTAGGTTTTGTCCTATTTGGATAATTACAAGTTTGCCCTCCAAAGGTTTAAATAGCTAATAAATATGAAAGGGTCAAGCCGGGGGTAGTTTAGTCAAACCGAAACCACTAATCTATAACTAAATATTAACTAAAATAATAGTCTAGTCTCTAACCAAAATATCTAACATGTGGGCCATGGCTAACTAGTGTGTGGGCCCGCTAAGGTCAAAATACCCCGGGTCCCCGAAACAAGTCAAAACAAGTCGGAAAAAGTTGAAATTCGAACCCGATTCAAATAACCCCAAAATAATACAAATAATAATTAAATAATTCCAAAATAATTTTTAAAGTAGAAAATTACAAAAATACCCCTATTTCTGGAAACTGGGGGTGACAAATCTATCCACCTTAAAAAAATTTCGTCCTCGAAATTAAAACAAAGCAATCACAGAAAAACACACGCAGAAAACAATCCATCTCGAATACTTCCAAAGAAAAAAATTTCAACAAAATAAAAATCTCTTAAGACACAACAACACTTACAAATAAAATCTGTTACGTGTCCGACACGGACACGAAACCATCACAAAACCTCACCTATCAAAAGCCAAATCAACAATCACCAATACAAAATATCAAAAAATAAATCAAAGAGGTCCAATGACCAAAATACCCTTGGGCCAGAAATGATACTGAAAACATCCTAATCACATGGTTAGGCTCTAGGTCAAACAGTCTCTAAGGTTTCACTAGCAAAACATTAAAATCACAAATAATGGCTTAAAAATTTAAAATGATTAAAATCTCAAAATTCAAAGCAGGAATTTAAATGACTAAATTTATAAAATTTAAAATTATTCTCAAATATAAGTCTATCCACCTTAAAAGAATCATCCAAAAACTTAAAACGAAGCAACACAGAAAATTCATGCAATTTGATAATCGTATGCGTCTGTCCAATAATCATGATACTCAGAATCTCCGTCACGCCAGTGAGCAAGGCTACGATAATCACAGAGTCCTCAGCTACGGTACATACCTCTAGAATTATGGTATTTAAAATTTTCGCATTGCCGCTAGCTTGGCAGCGAAAACCTTAAATTCCCACACCCTAGGAATACGTTCATAGTCCGACTATATGTCCTCACTCTGCCTTCTAGCATGACCCTAGAGGATTCTAAAATCTCATAATCGAGGTGACCTAGCCCATGCGACTTATCTCAGAAAAATATCACATCACAGGGAAAAATTTTTATCAAACGATCAAGGAACATATGGAATCGAATTTCAAGACAGTTTATAAGAAGGCAAATGCGAAAAGGAGATCGAAAGATTGGAACCTGCTATATGCTCTGCTACTGCCTGAGTGGGCTCAACTGTCATGGCGAACGCATGCCCCTGCTGGCCTCCTATAGCATGCTGCACTCTGTCCTGGCCTCCCTGTCTGGCTGCACGGACCGCACAGTCCTTCACCTGGTGGTCTGGAGCTCCACAGAATAAACAGACTCCCAGCTTCATCCTACAAACATCCCGGGTGTGCCCTATCTTCTTGCAGAAAGCACACTGGACGACCTGTCTCTTGCCCTGACCCTGCTGTTGGTCGTCACGTGCTAGTACCTGACGTACTCTGTCCGCACGGGCTCCCTTCAGGTGCTGCTGAAAATACTGCTGCTGCGTCTGAAGTGGAGGAGCTCTCCGCTGAACTGCTGGTCCTCTGGCCGGCTGTGCTCTGTCCTGAACTCCTCGGGCTCCCCGGGAACGGCAGTCCTTCAGCTGGTGATCGGACGCCCCACAGTATAAACAGGCGCCCGATCTCTTCCTGCACACCTCTACAGTGTGCCCTGGCCTCCTACAAAAATGGCACTGTGCTGCTGGCCTCTGTCTCTGACACTGATACTGAACTGGGGTATCCTGAACTGTACCCGGTACAACCCTCTCCACTGCTGCCATGGCTAACTGGTGCGAGTTCTCCATGGTCTGTCTCAGCACCTCTGTCTGGCGCTGCTGCGTCTGCAATATCTGCTGCAGGAGTGCCATCATCCCCTGGGTGTCTGTCGGTAACTGGGGCGGCGGTGGAAGAATGTCCGGGATGACCATAGACGGTCCTGCTGCTGAAGGTGGAAGACCTCCAGGGATCGTCGCTGCTGGTACTGTTGCTGCTGCTCCCACCGGAAGGGCAGGAACTGATGGGGCTGCTCTCCCAGCTGGAGGTGGAAGACCTCCGGGAACTGCCACTGCTACTCCTGCCTGAAGGGCAGGAACTGATGCCGCTGCACTCTCGACTGTCGGTCCCGTAGCCGGAGGTGGAAGACCTCCCTGATCTGACCTCTCTGGAACTGCGCTAGAATCCGCTACTGGAGAACGAGTGATTGTCATCCTGAAGACGAATTGAACCCAAGAGATCAATATGGCACATGATAGGACATTATCAAAGGAGGACAATTGAATTCAAATACAAGAAGAGTTGTCATGGTAATCAAAAGATCAGAGTTTTTCCAAAAATGTGATTGAGTAACTCCTATCATACCCTAGATCCTATGTCCTAATCGCAGGCTCGTAATTAGCACTCTAAGTCGAGCACCATTACGAGATCGCACTAATTGCGACATCGACCTTGCATGGGCCGCCACAAAAACGTGTCACGACCCGCACCCTGATTAGGGGCACGAGAAGTGGTTACGTCCAGCCTACGCCGCAGCATCGGCGGTAGAACGCTGTCTAGGTTGTCTACAAAACTACACTAAACAGATAAAGGTACCTGTACAGTATATACACTCCGAATGGAGGTGTCATAGCAATACTGTCTCAATCACATAAACAAACTAGGATAGATAGTACGAGAGAAAATATGATAGATGAAGCAGAAAATAAGTTCGAGATCCACACAAGTCCAAGACTAAACATAACATCACAGAATATAATATAATACTACAGTCTGAAAAGTACTAGCTGGCTCGCAGGCCAGGCAAACCTAACTAAACTATACTACTCAGGGTGAGCAAAGTCTAGTGGCTCTACTAACAAGCCACGGTCCAAGTCTACTCTATCTAACCCGACCCCATAGTAGGTCGGACAATCAGCCTCTGAATCATCTGTAATATATCATAACGGTATCCTGTCAGGAAAATGAGCAAGTACAAACACCAACAGCAGTTCCATGTGAATTGACAAATACTATAAGAGACAGTATAATGAAATACAAGACAAAGATATAGGCGACTTGGGAACCATTCGAAAGCCGAGTTACAACCCTTAAACCAAACAAGGACCGGGGTTGTAACCCTTCTTCCAAACAGGACTTAGTCTCAAATCATGGTACAGTATAAAGGCATGTAGAACATGTGAGTGACTGAATATCATAGCATGGTGAGAAAGTACTGAATGTAGAACAGAACATGATATATGATAAGATAAGTAAATATAAAATGTGCCTTGAATTATTAGAGCGTTATGTGATCGGCTTTGGGTAAGTGACAGGACAGGTTATCCACTTGGCTCGGCAATCCGCGGTAACCTCAACGGAGAGACATGTCGGCCAACCTGGATAACGAGCACACGGAGGAATCTGCTACACCCTACGTGAGGTGAGGGTGGCGCTAGCAAAATAGTGACAGGGAGGCTTTGATCACATAACCCCTAATAATTCCCCCATCTCCGAATAGTAACATGGATCCGGACATGGCACGTCATGACACGGATTCAAAAGCAGGTGATCAGCCCACTCCCAAATCAATGTCTATACAAGTACAGGAAACACGGAAATATCTCATACCCATATACCAAGAAAGTCCAGGAATAACATCTCATGCCAGGATCCGACGTATACTAGTCCGTGAACTATCGTGTCGAGAATCAAGTAAGACACTACAACTGAATCGGATATAGTAGATATCAAGACAATGAAAACTATCAGTGAATGTACTCGCCTGTGGTCCTGAGCTGATAAGATGAACAAACGCTCAGAGTAATCACAGACCTAAAGATGAGATACTACAAGTCAAAACATGGTTTAATAATGAAATAAAAGCTAATCTAATCATGATATGCAAGTCTAAGTCAAAACTAGGTCAAACTAAGTTACACCAAGCTAAACTAGGTCACACTGAGTCACTCTAAGTCCTGTCAAGTCAATCTAGGTCAAATCAAGTTATATCAAGTCTATCTAAGCCTAACCAAGTCAATCCTAGGTCATACTAGTCAAATGTTGACCAACAGTTGACTTTTGGTCAACTGGTCAACTCTAGTTTGGATTTGGTGAAATCTAGACAAAGTGTTGACTTACGGTTGACTTTTGGGTAAAAAGTCAACTCTGGGTCAACCGAGCCAAAATCGGCTCAAATATGACATTTGTGGGGTGTACCCAACATGCCACCCAAGTTTCAAGTCAATCCGACTACCCGAACTCTGATTCATTCTCAAACTCCTATTCTCCTCCTTATTCTCCTTCCCATTCTCCTTCCTATTCTCCTTCCTATTTCCTATTCTCCTTCCTCATTCTCCTTCCCATTCTCCTTCCTATTTCCTATTCTCCTTCCTCATTCTCCTTCCTATTTCCTATTCTCCTTCCTCATTCTCCTTCCCATTCTCCTTCCTATTTCCTATTCTCCTTCCTCATTCTCCTTCCCATTCTCCTTCCTATTTCCTATTCTCCTTCCTCATTCTCCTTCCTATTTCCTATTCTCCTTCCTCATTCTCCTTCCCATTCTTCTCATTCTCCTTCCTATTTCCTATTCTCCTTCCTCATTCTCCTTCCCATTCTCCTTCCTATTCTCCTTCCTATTTCCTATTCTCCTTCCTCATTCTCCTTCCCATTCTCCTTCCTATTCTCCTTCCTATTTCCTATTCTCCTTCCTCATTCTCCTTCCCATTCTTCTCATTCTCCTTCCTATTTTCTATTCTCCTTCCTCATTCTCCTTCCCATTCTCCTTCCTATTTCCTATTCTCCTTCCTCATTCTCCTTCCTATTTCCTATTCTCCTTCCTCATTCTCCTTCCCATTCTTCTCATTCTCCTTCCTATTTCCTATTCTCCTTCCTCATTCTCCTTCCCATTCTCCTTCCTATTTACAAATACACACACACACATATATATATCTGGACACTCTCACACACACACACACGCATACTTACAGACAACACAACACACACCAATACATAAATAAATATACACACATAAATACACATGTATATATATATATATATATATGTATATATATATATATATACCACTCTCAAAAGAATTAAATCCTAATAAATCCTTAACCTATTTTTCTATGGAAAACCTACAAGTTGTGGGCAAATGGAAGAGAATCTTCTCCTCTCCATTTAATGTGGAAGAACTATATGCAAAAGAGAATTAATGGAGGAAATAAAATCATACCTAAGAGGAGGTTGGAGGAAAAGCTTGGAAAGAAAGAAATGAATTTGGAAGAGAGAGAGAGTGTGTAGCTTAGTGAAGAAGAAAGAGAGGGGGGGGGGGGCTAGTCATGGTCGGCCAAGCATGTAGGTTTTGTCCTATTTGGATAATTACAAGTTTGCCCTCCAAAGGTTTAAATAGCTAATAAATATGAAAGGGTCAAGCCGGGGGTAGTTTAGTCAAACCGAAACCACTAATCTATAACTAAATATTAACTAAAATAATAGTCTAGTCTCTAACCAAAATATCTAACATGTGGGCCATGGCTAACTAGTGTGTGGGCCCGCTAAGGTCAAAATACCCCGGGTCCCCGAAACAAGTCAAAACAAGTCGGAAAAAGTTGAAATTCGAACCCGATTCAAATAACCCCAAAATAATACAAATAATAATTAAATAATTCCAAAATAATTTTTAAAGTAGAAAATTACAAAAATACCCCTATTTCTGGAAACTGGGGGTGACAACTTGCGCCATATGCGCCAAACGCGTACAGCGCAAACTGCGCACCTGCGCCACAAGCGCACCACGCTACCTGCGACACCTGCGCCACACGTGCACCACATGCACACCACATGCACCCCGCGCCAACTGCTGCACCATCTGGCATCGCAAACTGGCGCGTCATCTGGCCGCACGATCGGACAGCACGAACTGGCGCGCGCAACGAGTGCAACTTAAGCGCACTATGCTCCTAGCGACGATGTTGACATGCTAAGTGCAAAGTGCGCCAACAAAATGTCACATTACGCCTCATGAGCCCATGACCCCGAGTCCGAGTCGCTAAGCCCCTACGGGGCTTAGCTCCAATGAAAATTAATTCCCAAGAGGAAAAAGCTTAAGCTTTACCATGGAGACTTAACCTTGCCTCCTAGTAAAATCACCCACAGGATTCCCTCCTTAGGGTCACCATCCCATGTGTATATCTCAACAACACATAGCAAGTATATATATTGAGATACCTCATAATGCTTTTTCAATGTGGGACTAAACTTTACTAGGCATGTTGAGAGCAAGCTCTCTACATAAAAGGAAAAGCTCCAACAATCTCCCACATATCTCGATATATGGAGTAGAGTGTTCCCCACAGGTAACTGTCCATTATGCATTAGGAGTGATGTCGCTGACGACTTGAATCTTCCCGCATAGGTCAAACAACAGGCTATAATACAAGAATGGACTAAGCCTTCAATTTTGCACCATAGCTGAAATTTTTTCCACTCACATAATGTAGTCATATATGCTTCTGGCTGCACATTAAAGGCCCTGTGCCAGCCTAGTTTCAGTGTATAATTTTGAGAGTCTACAAGTTTACCCTCAAGAGACGGCCTGTTATCTCTGTCCATATACTATAGATGAGTTTTTTATTAAAGAGACATGGCATGAAGCCTTGTGCTTCCCTTGCGGTGCTACGCCGCTATGACATGGCCTAAAGCTTAGGCATTACCCCTCACGAGAATCTCATCGTAGTGTCATAATACTGTAGCACGAGGTCACAGCCTCTTTATAGTGTCATACTACCCAGCATGAAGCCTTAGGCTCCCTTGCGGTGTTACGTCGCAACAACATGGCTTGCAAGGCCGAGGCTTTACCCCTATTAGGGTACCTCATCATGGTGTCGTGCCACTGTAACATGAGGAACGCCTCCCCTTTGTAGTGCTGACTACCCCTCTTTAATTTCATCATACAATATTAGGCTACCTGCCTATTTGCGGTGCTACTCCGCTGTGACTTGGCTCACAAAGCCGAGGCATTACCCCTTTCGGGAACCTCATGGTGGAGTCACCCTACTATAGCATGGAGTTTCACTCCTTTTAGTGATATGCTACCATGCTTCCTGTAAAGCATACCAGGCATTCGCTCTGCCTGAGAACTCATTAAGGCGTTTAAGCCATCCTCTTACAGGATCCATTTTCTGATGAAAACAATAGTAGACAACAGTGGTTGTAGGTCCGTAACCTCTCAATGCCATAGAGGACATGTATCCACTGTTCCTGACATTTTTCCAGTTAATGGTTCTCATTTGAACCAAAAGCTAGATGCCTAGTAGATTTCTCTTTGAACTAATAGCATAAAACTTTATTGTAGGATTACAATAACATAATATCAGAATGTCTTCAAGCCCATTTTTTTTTATGTAATCGACCAACTGGCGCTTGAGGCCCTTGGTGAACGAATCTGCCAGGTTCTCCTGACTCCGAACATCAATCACTGCAATAATACCTCACTTGATGAGATCATTTACTGCCATGTACTTCAACCGTACAGTCTTCTTCTTCTCATTGAAGAGGTCATTTGATGCCACCGCCACAGTCGCCTGGTTGTCGCAGTATATCGGTATTACCGATATTTGTGCCCCAACCACTGGAAGATCATACATGACCTCCCGAAGCCATTCTACTTCCTCCGTTGCGGTATCAAGTGCAAAGAACTCAGATTCCATGGATGATCGCGAGAGCATAGTTTGCTTCTTTGACTTCCACGATATAGCAGCTCCACCATATTCGACATAACAAAAGGTTGAACGAATTTTTTGCTTTATTGAACGTATAAGGTATCTGTATACAAAGAAGGAAGTCCTAAATAGGATATTCTAAGTACAGGAAGAAGAGGTTTCTGGAAAAGTTTGACGGTGGAGATCGAGCACTGCAGCAGCTTCTTTACTTCGTTGACAATCTGACGACGAATCAACCCTGCTCTGGCTCTCTGGTGCCTTTAATGGAACTCTGGGGTCACCGATCAAGAGGCTGCCTAGAGGAGAAGATCCCTTGGAGGGAGTTGTTCTTCTGTTGGTTGGTTGGTGGATTGTTCCTTCCTAGATGTAGGTTGTCGCTCTCTTTAATTTGAAGGAGAACCCCTTCTATTTATAGAAAATCGAGCACATATGCGATGTGCATTAGGGTTCCTGAGATATGAAAGAATCTGCCATCATGTACGGGCTTCTACGATGCTGACACGTGGCGGACATCGAGATTTCCCTCAATCAAGATCTCTGGTGGTTATTAACATAACCGAAGGAGGTAACACGTGGCGCATGCCGATTTGCTTGCTCGAATACAGCCAAGTAAATCTTGGGATTTTATCCTAGATTTGGAGTCTAATTGATCCTCGTCTAAGATTTAAATCAATCTGATATGATATCGATCATGATTTAATCCCAATCTTTTCTGCAAGAGGCGGTTTAAACAAACGAATTGGGGTAGACCCATGCTTCCTGTGCCTCTGGTGAGGACTAAGTACTGCTGTGCTTCTGGAGTGACGAGTAGACCGTGCTTCTGGAGACGATGGAGCCTCTATACTTTCAGGCGACGAGTGGACTTTGTTTCGAATGACGACGAGGCTTCTGTGCATTTAGAGCAAAGATGAAGTTGTGTTTCGGAGTAACAGAGTCACTGTGCTGTAGACGACGAGTAGGCTTGTGCTTCAGGTTGACGAGGTTACTGTGCTTTTGGAGCGACAGGCTGACTTGCATTGGTTGCAGTGGGAGTTCCCAAGTTTCTTGTAGAGAAGTGACTTAAGCTTCTGGATCAGAGCAGATGACTGCGTCGTAGGAATGGAGATGGTGTGAACATATCACCATCCTGCACCTCATGTGGACGTATGTAAGTAGCTGTGCCTCTAAACTTTGAAGGCGTTGGCTTTGGAGGAAAGGGTATAACACCCTTATGGGTCTGGGGTAGGCACAGGTAGGTAGTTGCGTCTCTGGAGTGAAGACACTGGTTTCTGAAGTAAAGGAAAGGATGGGGCCTACCACCATCTTGCTTCTGAGGTTGGCGCAGGCAAGTAGCTACGCCTCTGGCTTGAAGGCTTTGGTTTCTGAAGTAAAGAGCGATAAATACTCGCTCTTTCAGGATTTCCCTCTTAATTGCCACCGTAATATGGGGAATTCCAAGGGTCTAAGACAGACATTCGTCGTGCTGAGTCTTAGGTTCATCCCATTAATACTGGAATTCTGACCGTCGACCATGTGGCGTGCACTCTGGGCCATTCTCAGTCCTATAAAAGGAAAAGTTCTCCTCTGAATAGTTGATGTCTTCTTCTTGGCATCCTTCACTACCATGTGAGATCCAAACTTAACTTCTGTAACGCCCCCGTCCCAAAATACATAGGACCGAGTACGCGAACATGCCAGCTGCACATATACGAAGAATACTCCAATATATGGAATCCTCGTATACGTACATAAGCTGTATAATAAATCATCACAGGCCAGAATAATATAATCGAATCCTATTACAGCTCAACATAGAAGATAATAAATTTCGGATAATAAAAGATTGTATCAAAGATAGTCGGGTGAACATACTCACTCCAAATAACTATAAAAATAGTCTCATAAGATCGGAGTCCAACCTACGCAAAATATAAAGAAAAGAGATGTAAAAAAAAATCCACTAATGTCTCAAATAAAGAATAGACTAAAAATCAGTAGGAACTGTCTCGTCATCAATGTATGAAGGATCCAAAGACGCTCCGTACTCCCGCGGAAAGTCGTCTAATCCTGGAGAGATATCCAGGTCCTCAGAGGGACGTAGCAAGATACAAGAAAATATCATGCCATATAAACTGTGATAATATAGTAGAAAAGAAAGGATGCATGCAATAGGGTTCCTGACCAGTCTACTGTGAATATGCAGTTGAGATACAATCCTTCGACGCATGAGCCCTGGCTGCATATAGGATCCGGTATAGTCTCCTCATGGGCACCAGTGACCAAGCGTATAATGTTCAAGAACGTTAGAGGCCAACCAGAGAGGATAATCATACCCGTATCTCCAGTAGAGCTTTCGGGTTACAAGGAAAGTGTAATCGAAGTCCATACGCCAGGTATTGTTCTCCCCACCCAATGCCTAGTATCATCATCTCCATGTCTGATATGAACCTCTAGTAACTGCTAAGTCTTCTAGTATGCAATTCTACTGGCAGTTACTCATATCCGTCGCACGCTCCATACGTATCCGAGGCCAGCCGACTACACGGGTACGTATCCTATATGTGACTCACAACACGTGGTAAAGCAAGTGTCATGACCATATGAGATATACCAATACCTTATCAACAATGGGTGATCACTAGACTAAGTGAATGCAAGAGAGAGAAATAAAAGCGAGAAAACGACCGATAGAGTCACTTGCACCCAAGTGTGACTTGG